>LBNU01039430.1:14465-24938 GCA_014162995.1 Artemisia annua
GTCGGATTCTTGGTTTTCAAGATGGTGCTTTTCAAGAGGGCGCTTTTCTAGATATTTCTTTGCTATTGCTGGTTGGAAGATAGTTTTCATTGTGATTCCTGATTCTTCTTGGCGTTATTTCTAGTTAGTTGATTGTAATATCTAGCTAGGTTTGTTGTGCTATTGGCCTGTCATTAGCACAACCGTTTAGTGTGTAGTGGTTGTTCAAGCTTGGCTTGAGGTTAATGTGGTATTTCAGCCACATTCCATTGTACTTAAAACGTTTTTGTGTGATTAATATATTTTACCAGGGTGAAACCCTTTTACCCAAAAAAATAAATTTAAGAAGGCAATTTGTTCCTTACATGATTAGTGTCGTTGTCCCTATAGGCTCACTCTTTGAGAGCAATTGTACCTTACTTTATGGGAGCTGTTGTCCCTAAATGCTTGCTCACTTGATGAGAGCGATTGCCCTTTACATAATGATAGCCGTTGTCCCTAATGCTTGCACACTTGATAAGAGTAATTGACACTTACATGATAAGATCCGCTGTTCCTAAAGGCTAAATTTAAGAAGGCAATTTGTTCCTTACATGATAAGAGCCGTTGTCCCTAGAGGCTCACTCTTTGAGAGCAATTGTACCTTAATTTATGGGAGCCGTTGTCCCTAAACGCTTGCTCACTTGATGAGAGCAATTGCCCTTTACATGATGATAGCCGTTGTCCCTAATACTTGCACACTTGATAAGAGCAATTGACACTTACATGATAAGATCCGCTGTTCCTAAAGGCTAAATTTAAGAAGGCAATTTGTTCCTTACATGATAAGAGCCGTTGTCCCTAGAGGCTCACTCTTTGAGAGCAATTGTACCTTAATTTATGGGAGCCGTTGTCCCTAAACGCTTGCTCACTTGATGAGAGCAATTGCCCTTTACATGATGATAGCCGTTGTCCCTAATGCTTGCAATCTTGATAAGAGCAATTTTCACTTACATAATGAGATCCGTTGTCCCTAAAGGCTAACTTTATGAGGGCAATTTGTCCCTTACATGATAAGATCCGTGTCCCTAAAGGATCAATCTTTGAAAGCAATTGTACCTTACTTTACGGGAGCCGTTGTCCCTAAACACTTGTTCACTTGATGAGAGCAATTGCCTTTTACATGATGATAGCTATTGTCCCTAATGCTTGCACCTTTGATAAGAACAACTGTCAATTACATGATGAGATCCGTTGTCCCTAATGGCTAACTTTATGAGGCCAATTTGTCCCTTACATGTTAAGAGCCGTTGTCCCTAAAGGCTCACTCTTTGAGAGCAATTGTACCTTACTTTATGGGAGCCGTTGTCCCTAAACGCTTGCTCACTTGATGAGAGCAATTGCCCTTTACATGATGATAGCCGTTGTCCCTAATGCTTGCAATCTTGATAAGAGCAATTTTCACTTACATAATGAGATCCGTTGTCCCTAAAGGCTAACTTTATGAGGGCAATTTGTCCCTTACATGATAAGATCCGTGTCCCTAAAGGATCAATCTTTGAAAGCAATTGTACCTTACTTTACGGGAGCCGTTGTCCCTAAACACTTGTTCACTTGATGAGAGCAATTGCCTTTTACATGATGATAGTCGTTGTCCCTAATGCTTGCAAACTAGATAAGAGCAATTGACACTTACATGATGAAATCCGTTGTTCCTAAAGGCTAAATTTAAGAAGGCAATTTGTTCCTTACATGATAAGAGCCGTTGTCCCTAAAGGCTCACTCTTTGAGAGCAATTGTACCTTACTTTATGGGAGCCGTTGTCCCTAAACGCTTGCTCACTTGATGAGAGCAATTGCCCTTTACATGATGATAGTCGTTGTCCCTAAGGGTTGCAATCTTGATAAGAGCAATTTTAACTTACATAATGAGATCTGTTGTCCCTAAAGGCCTACTTTATGAGGTCAATTTGTCCCTTACATGATAAGATCCGTGTCCCTAAAGGATCACTCTTTGAGAGCAATTGTACCTTACTTTACGGGAGCCGTGGTCACTAAACACTTGTTCACTTGATGAGAGCAATTGCCCTTACATGATGATAGCCGTTGTCCCTAATGCTTGCACACTTGATAAGAGCAATTGACACTTACTTGATGAGATCCGTTGTTNATCTTGATAAGAGCAATTTTAACTTACATAATGAGATCCGTTGTCCCTAAAGGCCTACTTTATGAGGTCAATTTGTCCCTTACATGATAAGATCCGTGTCCCTAAAGGATCACTCTTTGAGAGCAATTGTACCTTACTTTACGGGAGCCGTTGTCCCTGATCGCAAGATCGCTGGGTGGGGGCAGATTGTCGATCTTGGTGATAGCCGTTGTCCCAAATGCTTGCACACTTGATAAGAGCAATTGACACTTACTTGATGAGATTCATTGTTCCTAAAGGCTAAATTTAAGAAGGCAATTTGTTCCTTACATGATAAGGCAATTTGTTCCTAAAGGCTCACTCTTTGAGAGCAATTGTACCTTACTTTATGGGAGCCGTTGACCCTAAACGCTTGCTCACTTTATGAGGTCAATTTGTCCCTTACATGATAAGATCCGTGTCCCTAAAGGATCACCCTTTGAGAGCAATTGTACCTTACTTTACGGGAGCCGTTGTCCCTAAACACTTGTTCACTTGATGAGAGCAATTGCCCTTTACATGATGATAGTCATTGTCCCTAATGCTTGCACACTTGATAAAAGCAATTGACACTTACATGATGAGATCCGTTGTTCCTAAAGGCTAAATTTAAGAAGGCAATTTGTTACTTACATGATAAGAGCCGTTGTCACTATAGGCTCACTCTTTGAGAGCAATTGTACCTTATTTTATGGGAGCGGTTGTCCCTAAACGCATGCTCACTTGATGAGAGCAATTGCTCTTTACATGATGATAGCCGTTGTCCATATGCTTGCACACTTGATTAGAGCAATTGACACTTACGTGATGAGATCCGTTGTTCCTAAAGGCTAAATTTAAGAAGCCAATTTGTTCCTTACATGATAAGAGCCGTTGTCCCTAAAGGCTCACTCTTTGAGAGCAATTGTACCTTACTTTATGGGAGCCGTTGTCCCTAAATGCTTGCTCACTTGATAAGAGCAATTGCCCTTTGCATGATGATAGCCGTTGTCCCTAATGCTTGCAATCTTGATAAGAGCAATTTTCAATTACATAATGAGATCCGTTGTCCCTAAAGGCTAACTTTATGAGGGCAATTTGTCCCTTACATGATAAGATCCGTGTCCCTAAAGGATCACTCTTTGAGAGCAATTGTACCTTACTTTACGGGTGTCGTTGTCCCTAAACACTTGTTCACTTGATGAGAGCAATTGCCCTTTACATGATGATAGCCGTTGTCCCTAATGCTTGCAAACTAGAAGAGAGCAATTGACACTTACATGATGAGATCCGTTGTTCCTAAAGGCTAAATTTAAGAAGGCAATTTGTTCCTTACATGATAAGAGCCGTTGTCCCTAAAGGCTCACTCTTTGAGAGCAATTGTACCTTACTTTATGGGAGCCGTTGTCCCTAAACGCTTGCTCACTTGATGAGAGCAATTGCCCTTTACATGATGATAGCCGTTGTCCCTAATGCTTGCACACTTGATAAGAGCAATTGACACTTACATGATGAGATCCGTTGTTCCTAAAGGCTAAATTTAAGAAGCCAATTTGTTCCTTACATGATAAGAGCCGTTGTCCCTAAAGGCTCACTCTTTGAGAGCAATTGTACCTTACTTTATGGGAGCCGTTGTCCCTAAACGCTTGCTCACTTTATGAGAGCAATTGCCCTTTACATGATGATAGCCGTTGTCCCTAATACTTGCACACTTGATAAGAGCAATTGACACTTACATGATGAGATCCGTTGTTCCTAAAGGCTAAATTTAAGAAGGCAATTTGTTCCTTACATGATAAGAGCCGTTGTCCCTAAAGGCTCACTCTTTGCGAGCAATTGTACCTTACTTTATGGGAGCCGTTGTCCCTAAACGCTTGCTCACTTGATGAGAGCAATTGCCCTTTACATGATGACAGCCGTTGTCCCTAATGCTTGCACACTTGATAAGAGCAATTGACACTTACATGATGAGATCCGTTGTTCCTAAAGGCTAAATTTAAGAAGGAAATTTGTTCCTTACATGATAAGAGCCGTTGTCCCTAAAGGCTCACTCTTTGAGAGCAATTGTACCTTACTTTATGGGAGCCGTTGTCCCTAAACGCTTGCTCACTTGATGAGAGCAATTGCCCTTTACATGATGATAGCCGTTGTCCCTAATGCTTGCAATCTTGATAAGAGCAATTTTCACTTACATAATGAGATCCGTTGTCCCTAAAGGCTAACTTTATGAGGTCAATTTGTCCCTTACATGATAAGATCCGTGTCCCTAAAGGATCACTCTTTGAGAGCAATTGTACCTTACTTTACGGGAGCCGTGGTCCCTAAACACTTGTTCACTTGATGAGAGCAATTGCCCTTACATGATGATAGCCGTTGTCCCTAATGCTTGCACACTTGATAAGAGCAATTGACACTTACTTGATGAGATCCGTTGTTCCTAAAGGCTAAATTTAAGAAGGCAATTTGTTCCTTACATGATAAGAGCCGTTGTCCCTAAAGGCTCACTCTTTGAGAGCAATTGTACCTTACTTTATGGGAGCCGTTGACCCTAAACGCTTGCTCACTTGATGAGAGCAATTGCCCTTTGCATGATGATAGCCGTTGTCCCTAATGCTTGCAATCCTGATAAGAGCAATTTTCACTTACATAATGAGATCCGTTGTCCCTAAAGGCTAACTTTATAAGGGCAATTTGTCCCTTACATGATAAGATCCGTGTCCCTAAAGGATCACTCTTTGAGAGCAATTGTACCTTACTTTACGGGAGCCGTTGTCCCTAAACACTTGTCCACTTGATGAGAGCAATTGCCATTTACATGATGATAGTCGTTGTCCCTAATGCTTGCACACTTGATAAAAGCAATTGACACTTAAATGATGAGATCCGTTGTTCCTAAAGGCTAAATTTAAGAAGGCAATTTGTTCCTAACATGATAAGAGCCATTGTCCATAAAGGCTCACTCTTTGAGAGCAATTGTACCTTACTTTATGGGAGCTGTTGTTCCTAAACGCATGCTCAATTAATGAGAGCAATTGCCCTTTACATGATGATAGCCGTTGTCCCTAATGCTTGCACACTTGATAAGAGCAATTGACACTTACATGATAAGATCCGTTGTTCCTAAAGGCTAAATTTAAGAAGGCAATTTGTTCCTTACATGATAAGAGCCGTTGTCCCTAATGGCTCACTCTTTGAGAGCAATAGTACCTTACTTTATGGGAGTCGTTGTCCCTAAATGCTTGCTCACTTGATGAGAGCAATTGCCCTTTACATGATGATAGCCGTTGTCTCTAATGCTTGCACACTTGATAAGAGCAATTGACACTTACATGATGAGATCCGTTGTTCCTAAAGGCTAAATTTAAGAAGGCAATTTGTTCCTTACATAATAAGAGCCGTTGTCCCTAAAGGCTCACTCTTTGAGAGCAATTGTACCTTACTTTATGGGAGCCGTTGACCCTAAACGCTTGCTCACTTGATGAGAGCAATTGCCCTTTGCATGATGATAGCCGTTGTCCCTAATGCTTGCAATCTTGATAAGAGCAATTTTTGGGTAAAAGGGTTTATTCACCCTGGTAAAATGCATTATCCAAAAAAACATTGAAGTACAAAGGACTCTTGCACACTTGATAAAAGCAATTGACACTTACATGATGAGATCCGTTGTTCCTAAAGGCTAAATTTAAGAAGGCAATTTGTTCCTTACATGATAAGAGCCATTTTCCCTAAAGGCTCACTCATTGAGAGCAATTGTACCTTACTTTATGGGAGCTGTTGTCCCTAAACGCATGCTCAATTGATGAGAGCAATTGCCCTTCACATGATGATATCCGTTGTCCCTAATGCTTGCACACTTGATAAGAGCAATTGACACTTACGTGATGAGATCCGTTGTTCGTAAAGGCTAAATTTAAGAAGGCAATTTGTTCCTTACATGGAAAGAGCCGTTGTCCCTAAAGGCTCACTCTTTGAGAGCAATTGTACCTTACTTTATGGGAGCCGTTGTCGCTAAATGCTTGCTCACTTGATGAGAGCAATTGTTCTTTACATGATGATAGCCGTTGTTCTTTACACTTGTTGTTGTTGTTGTTGTTGTTGGCTTGGTCAGTTGCACATGTTGTGCATGTTAGTTTTAAGAATGGTATGCCATTTTTAGATAAGAGTCTGTAAGTGTACTCAGGGACTGAGATGAGGGAAGTCACCCTCATCCTATGTACTTCAACGCTTTTTGGTGTAATGAAGTTTGCCGGGGTGAATTAACCCTTTTACCCAAAAAAAATGATAGCCGTTGTCCCTAATGCTTGCACACTTGATAAGAGCAATTGACACTTACATGATGAGATCCGTTGTTCCTAAAGGCTAAATTTAAGAAGGCAATTTGTTCCTTACATGATAAGAGCCGTTGTCCCTAAAGGCTCACTCTTTGAGAGCAATTGTACCTTACTTTATGGGAGTCGATGTCCCTAAACGCTTGCTCACTTGATGAGAGCAATTGCCCTTTACATGATAACAGCCGTTGTCCCTAATGCTTGCACACTTGATAAGAGCAATTAACACTTACATGATGAGATCCGTTCTTCCTAAAGGCTAAATTTAATAAGGCAATTTGTTCCTTACATGATAAGATCCGTTGTCCCTAAAGGCTCACTCTTTGAGAGCAATTGTACCTTACTTTATGGGAGCCGTTGTCCCTAAACGCTTGCTCACTTGATGAGAGCAATTGCCCTTTACATGATGATAGCCGTTGTCCTTAATGCTTGCACACTTGATAAGAGCAATTGACACTTACATGATAAGATCCGTTGTTCCTAAAGGCTAAATATAAGAAGGCAATTTGTTCCTTACAAGATAAGAGCCATTGTCCCTAAACGCTCACTCTTTGAGAGCAATTGTACCTTACTTTATGGGAGCCGTTTTCCCTAAATGCTTGCTCACTTGATGAGAGCAATTACCCTTTACATGATGATAGCCGTTGTCCCTAATGCTTGCACACTTCATAAGAGCAATTGACACTTAGATGATGAGATCCGTTGTTCCTAAAGGCTAAATTTAAGAAGGCAATTTGTTCCTTACCTGATAAGAGCCGTTGTCCTTAAAGGCTCACTCTTTGAGAGCAATTGTACCTTACTTTTTGGGAGCCGTTGTCCCTAAATGCTTTCTCACTAAATGAGAGCAATTGCCCTTTACATGATGATAGCCGTTGTCCCTAATGCTTGCACACTTGATAAGAGCAATTGACACTTACATGATGAGATCCGTTGTTCCTAAAGGCTAAATTTAAGAAGGCAATTTGTTCCTTACATGATAAGAGCCGTTGTCCCTAAAGGCTCACTCTTTGAGAGCAATTGTACCTTACTTTATGGGAGCCGTTGTCCCTAAACGCTTGCTCACTTGATGAGAGCAATTGCCCTTTACATAATGATAGGCGTTGTCCCTAATGCTTGCAATCTTGATAAGAGCAATTTTAACTTACATAATGAGATCCGTTGTCCCTAAAGGCTAACTTTATGAGGGCAATTTGTCCCTTACATGATAATATCCGTGTCCCTAAAGGATCACTCTTTGAGAGCAATTGTACCTTACTTTACGGGAGCCGTTGTCCCTAAACACTTGTTCACTTGATGAGAGCAATTTCCCTTTACATGATGATAGTCGTTGTCCCTAATGCTTGCACACTTGATAAAAGCAATTGACACTTACATGATGAGATCTTTTTTTTGGGTAAAAGGGTTAATTTACCCCGGCAAAATTCATTACACCAAAAACATTGAAGTACATAGGATGAGGGTGATATCCCTCACCTCCGTCCCTTAGGACACTTACAGACTCGAATATAAGAATGACACGCCATTCTTATAACTTACATAATACAACTTACCACCTACAATGACTATACAAGTGAATAAAAATAGGAATTAAACATGATTCACTAATAAAGCACCAAGAACATAGCCATCGTAGAACTTCCATCAATCTTCCATGGAGAAACCTCCAACTTGCCCAATGCTCCTAGATCATCGCTCTTGAGCTTTGGTTCACAAATTTCACACAAAGGTTGGTGGGAGACTCTAAAACCACGGATAGAGCAGCAAGCTAAACTTGCTCCAACGGTGTATGTTTAGATGCAAAACCGAACATAATCATAAGGAACAATCATGATGACCAGTGACGGAAATAGACAATCACGCGACCCCAAGATAAATAAGAGTGCAACTGATCCGTGATTTAATGAATGGGATTTTGAACAAGAGCCCCCAAGAACTTAACTTCCATATCTATCGTAAATCTGTACCCATAAACGCTTCATCACCAATGAAAATATAGGATTAAATTAACACCCCAACTAGCATCATGGGAACAAATTCGACCAGTAAACATAGGGTTAATGACCCTAACATTCAGCCACCCTATGATCCACTCAAAAACCATAGGCTGCACAGTACATGCCATGATTACCCCTTCAAAACAACCACATACAATCAATACCAATCATGAATGAGGGCACCATGCAACGAACCTAGGGTGAGAAAACCCTAACCAATAGCTCGAACCAAGCAAAACAAAGAGTTTTTGAATAAGAACTCTAAAAAACTTAACTTCCAAGCTCACTTAGCAGCAAGCAACTCGAATCAATCACATAGCACTTCCCACTCTCCCAAACCCACGTTCCAAACTGAATCAGCATCACCACGACCCATAGTCGACTTACAAGAACAAAAACCATAATGGTTACATTCAAGGACACCGACGATCATCAAATCGACTAGCATAAGATATAGACAATAAGGCTCAGCAACAATACCCAAGCGATCAACCCTTAAAAAACCGAAACCCTAAGAAGGATGTCGTGCATGAAATCAAATCCCAACAATAGTTAGGGTTAGACCTTGATCGCCCAAGAGATAGATCGGTATATGATATAGCAATAAAACCTATTCGATCCAAGAACACCATAAAACCCTAAAAAGCGATTACAATAAAGAAACTCGTTAAGGGTTAAAACCAAAAACGATTTAAAGAGGAGCCTAGTAGTCGTTGAGGGTAGATAAAACAAATCGAATCTAAACCCTTAAAAAGAGATCGATTAAAACCGACAATAAGCGATCGTTTAGGGTTTAGAATATGCCACGAAATCAGAATGATAATGAATGAAACTCAATAGCACACCCCATCCCAGATGATAACTACCATTAAACACGATTGCATATCATTACAAGAACAATAGAGAGGCGGATTAATGGTAGTTTTTGCGATTGGGAGGAGGGGGAGGGGTGGCCGGATTTCGCCCCTAGGGGAGAGAGACTTAGGGTTTTTCGGATTTGTTCCTAGGGGAGAGAGACTTACATGATGAGATCCGTTGTTCCTAAAGGCTAAATTTAAGAAGGCAATTTGTTCCTTACATGATAAGAGCCGTTGTCCCTATAGGCTCACTCTTTGAGAGCAATTGTACCTTATTTTATGGAAGCTGTTGTCCTTAAACGCATGCTCACTTGATGAGAGCAATTGCTCTTTACATGATGATAGCCGTTGTCCCTAATGCTTGCACACTTGATTAGAGCAATTGACACTTATGTGATGAGATCCGTTGTTCCTAAAGGCTAAATTTAAGAAGGCAATTTGTTCCTTACATGATAAGAGCCGTTGTCCCTAAAGGCTCACTCTTTGAGAGCAATTGTACCATACTTTATGGGAGCCGTTGTCCCTAAACGCATGCTCACTTGATGAGAGCAATTGCCCTTTACATGATGATAGCCGTTGTCCCTAATGCTTGCACATTTGATAAGAGCAATTGACACTTACATGATGAGATCCGTTGTTCCTAAAGGCTAAATTTAAGAAGGCAATTTGTTCCTTACATTATAAGAGTCGTTGTCCCTATAGGCTCACTCTTTGAGAGCAATTGTACCTTAGTTTATGGGAGCTAATGTCCCTAAACGCTTGCTCACTTGATGAGAGCGATTGCCCTTTACATAATGATAGCCGTTGTCCCTAATGCTTGCACACTTGATAAGAGCAATTGACACTTACATGATAAGATCCGCTGTTCCTAAAGGTTAAATTTAAGAAGGCAATTTGTTCCTTACATGATAAGAGCCGTTGTCCCTAGAGGCTCACTCTTTGAGAGCAATTGTACCTTAATTTATGGGAGCCGTTGTCCCTAAACGCTTGCTCACTTGATGAGAGCAATTGCCCTTTACATGATGATAGCCGTTGTCCCTAATGCTTGCAATCTTGATAAGAACAATTTTCACTTACATAATGAGATCCGTTGTCCATAAAGGCTAACTTTATGAGGGCAATTTGTCCCTTACATGATAAGATCCGTGTCCCTAAAGGATCAATCTTTGA
>LBNU01039431.1:0-13324 GCA_014162995.1 Artemisia annua
GTGTTATGCTTACTTGAGTATGTGATATGTTTATGCATGATTGATAAATCTTTTCTATGAATAACTATGTGATGATGCTATGCACACATATATATGATGTTATGTGGACTAACCCATGTTGAAAATATCCAAATGGTAACCTAACCCATTTTGGACCTTCACATGTGAGGGTTTCTTGTTTGTTGCATGTTGTGATTTCTATGTGTAGCTAGGCCACCGCAAAGGTGAGGCTCTTGACCCATGGATCCCTGCCTTGAAACAAGGGGGAGCAACGATCTAGGGGGAGCTATGTTCAAGGGGGAGCACGCTCGGGTGCTATGGAACAATCTATTTTCCCCATTCACATGGAAGTCCCGCCTTTTTGATTCGACAAAAGGGGGAGAAAGAAAGCAAGAGTGAAGGTCAAGCTCAAGAGCAAGCAAAGGACTTCACCAAATTTACTAGGCAAGGTCAAGACGCAAAGCTTCACCAAAGGCGCGCTTGTCTTCGCTACGTTTGTAAGTTTTATTTGATTTCGGATTTTATTTGTCATCATCAAAAAGGGGGAGATTGTTGAGGAAACATGATCAAGATCTCCTAATGTTTTGATAATGACAAATAAACCTTCGAAACACTTAAATCATCAAACGGTAGCCTAATTCGCAAAATTCCATGTCTGCTGCTGGCGCGCTGCCGGCGCGTTTGAAAGTCGGCTTTCCCCTTACCCGACAAATGTGGATCTTTCATTGCAGGTATGAATATGATAAGTGCTTCATTAGGAACACGCAAAACGGGTTTTAGACTTAGAGGGATTTAAAATCACGGCCTTTCGTTTTTGACAAAACGCCAACTCAAACGTTTTATCAAAAGCCACTAGCCAAGGCTTTTCTAAACTTAGGGAGCTTATATATTTCACATAACAACATGTGAAAGCATCCATATGCTCATATCCCGTGCTTACGTCTTCTCTAATCACGTAACGGGTTTACTCCCTTATTGGTCAAACTAAGTCCAAGGTCTCTTTGAGATCCCTCGAGAGGTAAAACCTGTTGTAAGGTTACAAAACCACGCATCACAACATGATCACTTAAACCTTCTCAACCCAACCATGGTTAACTTTCTAACTTAACCCCTTCTTACTTAACCATGGTTATCCTCTAAACCTTCTAAACCATTAACCCTAACCATAGTTACACCTTAACCCTTCCCTTGTGGAATATACCATGGCATATTCTCTTCTCACTTATGCCATGTGAGGAATTACATTTACACCCTTTTCAAATTACCTTTTCTATCTCTTATACCCTTGGTAATTTGTTTTCTCTTTAACTACTTCACAAAATATTTTTCAAATTGGCTATTTGATTTGGTAAACCTTAGATTGATTAATGTTAAGGTTTAGTGTGAAGTACAATTGGGGGTTTAGAAAGGTTAGGTATTTAAAAGACCAACACCCAAGTTTTGGGAAAAATGTTACAGAGGTTCTGGCGCGTCACCCACGCGTTGACGCGTGGGCAGCGCGCCGGCCTCGGTAAATTTTTCCCAAGTTGGGCCTTGGCCTATAAATACCCAACCTTGCCTCTTGTATTCCTCACCCCTTGAAAAATATTCTTTCTCTCTACCTTCTAAGTCTACACATCTTGTGTTCTTAATCTTTCATTNGACGCGTGGGCAGCGCGCCGGCCTCGGTAAATTTTTCCCAAGTTGGGCCTTGGCCTATAAATACCCAACCTTGCCTCTTGTATTCCTCACCCCTTGAAAAATATTCTTTCTCTCTACCTTCTAAGTCTACACATCTTGTGTTCTTAATCTTTCATTTATCATCTTTGAAAGAACACATTCTCCTCAAGGGAAGAATCACAAGAACCTAATACACTCTTGTGATTGTGTCAAGGGTCTTCTTCTCTATACCCTTTCTATTAGAATCGAGTCACTAGGTTAGGTTAGGGCTTGATTCAAAGAAACAACATTCAATAATTCTATTTGTTTGTAAGGGAAGTCTTGTGTCTTTGTGACCAAGCCTAGATCATTGGGGATCTAGTTTGAAGTCTTGTGTCTTGGTGACCAAGCCTAGATCATTGGGGATCTAGTTGGGGTTTGATACTTCCGGTGGGAAGTCTTAGTGGTTAAGTCGAATCACGAGATTCTTTTGGGTGGTTTCTGAGGGCGGAAAACCGTTGGGGAGTAGCTCTTTCTTTGTGAGCACCGATCTTTGTGCATATCGGTGGAGTGAAGTTGTAACGGTTTGTAATCCACCTGAAGGATTATACTAGAGTAATAGTATCGGTGTCGTGGATTCGCAACTGGACGTATGGATGGTATAAACCCCCAATCCCGAACCAGTATATATCGTGGTGTGTCTTTACATGCTTTATATACTTTGCTTGTGTTTGTGGTTGTGATTATTGTTGTATAACCACTTGTTGATCTTTGAGGCTTGAAGTCATTAAACTTCAAAGAAGCCGAAAAGATCGTATTCACCCCCACTCTACGGTTCTACAACCATGTCAATGAAAAAACCATATATGAACTTTTACCACGTACATCAAACATAATTATAAATCAAATTAAGAACTATAATTAAAATAAAAAACAAAATTAAGCTATTTTTTAATAAATAAAAAATAAATTATTGAAAATTTTAGAAAAAGCCTTGCACGTGCGCATGCATTATAACTAGTTTCTTGAGCTATAATGAAATCAATTTGGAAGTAGAACGTTTTCCTCGCATCTTATCAACAATAAAATCCCATGAACTTAAAGTCGTCGAATAAGAAATGAAATTTTAATCATGCAGTAAAACATGAGGGCTGGTGTGAATGTTTAGGACATCAAATTTGACATCAACAATTGATGTCGTAAGAATGTAAGGTTCAGAATCATAAAAGTACACGCATATATCATAACTACATAAGGTAGAACTTAATAAACCATAAGCCATGTTACAAGTTTTCAAAATAAAATGAGCACACCACATTCTTCGTAAATTTCTAGTTCTCCTTCCCACAACTTCAAATCAACGTTGTCTTGTGAATGCCAAAGAGGGCATAATTGTACTCACCTCCCTCTCAATGATCTGCCTGCCCTCTCTTTGAGTTCTAAATGAGTTTTTCACACTTGAAAAGACTTGAGGGCAACTTTTCATGCTAACGACCAGTAGAAGTTCGCAGCCATTACCCAAAGCTAGCAATGCATCATTATGGAAGTTGTAACGTCTGCTCATATGAAGTTTTTCCAAATTTTTACGATACAATCCAATTAGATACCAACCAGAAGTCCCAATACGGTCACAACGAGATAAATTCCACTCTTGCAACAATGGGCACCCTTTTGAAATGCTTAGAACAACATCATCCGTAACAAATCTACACTTGTAAAAATCAAGGATCTTAAGATTTGCTGCAAATCCTAACCCAATGGCAGCCAGTCCGTTGTCTCCAATGTTGGGCACGTTTCACAGGTTTGGAATGAAGCAAGTTTGCTTCTATGAAATCGTTTGTGTTAACCATTTTCTAAGTGTAAAACTGTGTATGAATGTGTGTGAGAATTGTGAGATGAGAATGAATAAAACAGTAAAGTAAAACTTGATATATTTCATAAAACGATTTCATGTCCTTATATACTATGTGAATCGACACATCTATACAATCCTAACCATTGTGTCTTTTCACTTAATAACCGTTTAACCAAATTAACTGTCATATAATTAACTAACTAATAAGGCCTGTTTGGGTTAATATATTTCGACCCAAACATTACACTGCCTTGACCCATTATGACCCATACATACTAAACATAATCAAACTAAAACGAAATTGTCTTAACAAGTATTAAAGCATTACAAGAGATAAATTTCAGGATCACATTTTCCTCCCTAATGCTTGAATGCTTGTTTCCAGTCTTCCTTGATTCCATTTTCATGTGATGATAACAAAATCATCACTGCTGTCATAGCTTTCTTCATAGTTGCTTCCTGTCTTGTTTTCTTTCATGAGTACATCATCATCTGCAGTCTTGCACTTTTTTCTTGCATTTCCTTCAGGCATATCTTGCATCTCAGCATCTTCATTTGCATCAACCTGTGGTTCTACAATGTCTGCAGCACCTCTGCCATTGATTGCCACATCATCTGGTTTTCCTTGCACCCTTTTTGCTTCTTCATAATACACCTTGATCATGCCAATATATTCCTTGTATACTTCTTTGACTGCCTCTTGATTCTCATATGCTAAACCTAACAGACTTGCCACTTGATTCCATTTGTTGTTGAGTGTTACTTCCATGTACCCACCCAAAGCATCTACAAATTTATATAGCCCCAACAAGTCTATTCTAATTACCCCTACTCTTGGTGGTAATTCCCCTAACAGTTCTTGTTTCAAGTATACCATGTAAAACCATTCTATCATCTCCATAAATTTGTTTCTCAACAGTTCCCAATTTCCATAAACTAACTTGTCTAATTTTAACAAGTCTAAGAAAGCAATAAATCTGTTGAAATTGTTTACCTTCATGAAGTATAAGGTACCATTCATGCTTAAATATTCTCTGTCCATGTAATCTTGTTCATCACCCTTTTCCATCCTTAGTTCTTCCATCCCTTTGATCAGAGAACATTCTTCTTCAAGATCCAGAGATCTAAAGTATTCATCTAGAAATTTATTGTGGCTGTTCTTGATGCTTTACTCATCTTCTTCTATTGTACTTCCATGTACATCTGTTTGTTCTTCTAAGCCACCGAACATATACTTAACTATGCATCTATTGCCCACATAACTTACTATGTAGCCTTGTTCTTCTAATTGGTCTAAACTCAGAATGTTTAGAGTAATCTCTGGGTTATAAAGAACATTTGAGACTACCATTGTCCCTTCATTCGTCTCCACATATGCTTCTCCTATTCCATAAGAGATTAAAAACTTTCTTTCCCTTTCTTCTGTGCCTTCCACTTTGAACCTTTGAATCAACCTTCTAAACAAGTGTTTCATTGGACTCATATGTTGTTTATATGTACCGCTTACATACCAAATATTATCCCAATTTCTTCTATCTGACCCCTCAACCATAAAGCCTGTGACCACATGAACACATTCTAGTTCATATTTGAAATTACCATATTCCTCAGCCTTTGTTGTTGTAGAAATTACAACACTTGGTTTCATGATAACTTCTCTTCCTCCGTTTTTACATTGCCTATACACATGGCCTCTTTCTTTGCATATATAACAACGTGCACACCTCATTTTCTTTGATGGACCACTGCTTTCACCCAATTGCTTGTAATTTCTTCCAGTTGGTGGTTTTGTGGTTTTCAGTGAGTTATAAGAAATAACTTCTTCAACCTTTTCTTTGAGTAAGTGCTTTCCCTCAAGGGAAATGTATTTTTTATGTTTCGGCCAGTGTGGGGTGTTTGGGATTGCAATGTTTTGTGAATGGTGTATGTCTGGGGTGTGTTTTTCTTTCAATTGAACTTGCTTCTCCCTAGGATCAGAACATGTGCTCTGATACCAATGTTGGGCACGTTTCACAGGTTTGGAATGAAGCAAGTTTGCTTCTATGAAATCGTTTGTGTTAACCATTTTCTAAGTGTAAAACTGTGTATGAATGTGTGTGAGAATTGTGAGATGAGAATGAATAAAACAGTAAAGTAAAACTTGATATATTTCATAAAACGATTTCATGTCCTTATATACTATGTGAATCGACACATCTATACAATCCTAACCATTGTGTCTTTTCACTTAATAACCGTTTAACCAAATTAACTGTCATATAATTAACTAACTAATAAGGCCTGTTTGGGTTAATATATTTCGACCCAAACATTACACTGCCTTGACCCATTATGACCCATACATACTAAACATAATCAAACTAAAACGAAATTGTCTTAACAAGTATTAAAGCATTACAAGAGATAAATTTCAGGATCACATTTTCCTCCCTAATGCTTGAATGCTTGTTTCCAGTCTTCCTTGATTCCATCTTCATGTGATGATAACAAAATCATCACTGCTGTCATAGCTTTCTTCATAGTTGCTTCCTGTCTTGTTTTCTTTCATGAGTACATCATCATCTGCAGTCTTGCACTTTTTTCTTGCATTTCCTTCAGGCATATCTTGCATCTCAGCATCTTCATTTGCATCAACCTGTGGTTCTACAATGTCTGCAGCACCTCTGCCATTGATTGCCACATCATCTGGTTTTCCTTGCACCCTTTTTGCTTCTTCATAATACACCTTGATCATGCCAATATATTCCTTGTATACTTCTTTGACTGCCTCTTGATTCTCATATGCTAAACCTAACAGACTTGCCACTTGATTCCATTTGTTGTTGAGTGTTACTTCCATGTACCCACCCAAAGCATCTACAAATTTATATAGCCCCAACAAGTCTATTCTAATTACCCCTACTCTTGGTGGTAATTCCCCTAACAGTTCTTGTTTCAAGTATACCATGTAAAACCATTCTATCATCTCCATAAATTTGTTTCTCAACAGTTCCCAATTTCCATAAACTAACTTGTCTAATTTTAACAAGTCTAAGAAAGCAATAAATCTGTTGAAATTGTTTACCTTCATGAAGTATAAGGTACCATTCATGCTTAAATATTCTCTGTCCATGTAATCTTGTTCATCACCCTTTTCCATCCTTAGTTCTTCCATCCCTTTGATTAGAGAACATTCTTCTTCAAGATCCAGAGATCTAAAGTATTCATCTAGAAATTTGTTGTGGCTGTTCTTGATGCTTTCCTCATCTTCTTCTATTGTACTTCCATGTACATCTGTTTGTTCTTCTAAGCCACCAAACATATACTTAACTCTGCATCTATTGCCCACATAACTTACTATGTAGCCTTGTTCTTCTAATTGGTCTAAACTCAGAATGTTTAGAGTAATCTCTGGGGTATAAAGAACATTTGAGACTACCATTGTCCCTTCATTCGTCTCCACATATGCTTCTCCTATTCCATAAGAGATTAAAAACTTTCTTTCCCTTTCTTCTGTGCCTTCCACTTTGAACCTTTGAATCAACCTTCTAAACAAGTGTTTCATTGGACTCATATGTTGTTTATATGTACCGCTTACATACCAAATATTATCCCAATTTCTTCTATCTGACCCCTCAACCATAAAGCCTGTGACCACATGAACACATTCTAGTTCATATTTGAAATTACCATATTCCTCAGCCTTTGTTGTTGTAGAAATTACAACACTTGGTTTCATGATAACTTCTCTTCCTCTGTTTTTACATTGCCTATACACATGGCCTCTTTCTTTGCATATATAACAACGTGCACGCCTCATTTTCTTTGATGGACCACTGCTTTCACCCAATTGCTTGTAATTTCTTCCAGTTGGTGGTTTTGTGGTTTTCAGTGAGTTATAAGAAATAACTTCTTCAACCTTTTCTTTGAGTAAGTGCTTTCCCTCAAGGGAAATGTATTTTTTATGTTTCGGCCAGTGTAGGGTGTTTGGGATTGCAATGTTTTGTGAATGGTGTATGTCTGGGTTGTGTTTTTCTTTCAATTGAACTTGCTTCTCCCTAGGATCAGAACATGTGCTCTGATACCCATGTTGGGCACGTTTCACAGGTTTGGAATGAAGCAAATTTGCTTCTATGAAATCGTTTGTGTTAACCATTTTCTAAGTGTAAAAACTGTGTATGAATGTGTGTGAGAATTGTGAGATGAGAATGAATAAAACAGTAAAGTAAAACTTGATATATTTCATAAAACGATTTCATGTCCTTATATACTATGTGAATCGACACATCTATACAATCCTAACCATTGTGTCTTTTCACTTAATAACCGTTTAACCAAATTAACTGTCATATAACTAACTAACTAATAAGGCCTGTTTGGGTTAATATATTTCGACCCAAACATTACACTGCCTTGACCCATTATGACCCATACATACTAAACATAATCAAACTAAAACGAAATTGTCTTAACAAGTATTAAAGCATTACAAGAGATAAATTTCAGGATCACATTTTCCTCCCTAATGCTTGAATGCTTGTTTCCAGTCTTCCTTGATTCCATTTTCATGTGATGATAACAAAATCATCACTGCTGTCATAGCTTTCTTCATAGTTGCTTCCTGTCTTGTTTTCTTTCATGAGTACATCATCATCTGCAGTCTTGCACTTTTTTCTTGCATTTCCTTCAGGCATATCTTGCATCTCAGCATCTTCATTTGCATCAACCTGTGGTTCTACAATGTCTGCAGCACCTCTGCCATTGATTGCCACATCATCTGGTTTTCCTTGCACCCTTTTTGCTTCTTCATAATACACCTTGATCATGCCAATATATTCCTTGTATACTTCTTTGACTGCCTCTTGATTCTCATATGCTAAACCTAACAGACTTGCCACTTGATTCCATTTGTTGTTGAGTGTTACTTCCATGTACCCACCCAAAGCATCTACAAATTTATATAGCCCCAACAAGTCTATTCTAATTACCCCTACTCTTGGTGGTAATTCCCCTAACAGTTCTTGTTTCAAGTATACCATGTAAAACCATTCTATCATCTCCATAAATTTGTTTCTCAACAGTTCCCAATTTCCATAAACTAACTTGTCTAATTTTAACAAGTCTAAGAAAGCAATAAATCTGTTGAAATTGTTTACCTTCATGAAGTATAAGGTACCATTCATGCTTAAATATTCTCTGTCCATGTAATCTTGTTCATCACCCTTTTCCATCCTTAGTTCTTCCATCCCTTTGATCAGAGAACATTCTTCTTCAAGATCCAGAGATCTAAAGTATTCATCTAGAAATTTGTTGTGGCTGTTCTTGATGCTTTCCTCA
Organism: Artemisia annua; assembly: GCA_014162995.1. Classification (NCBI taxonomy): domain Eukaryota; kingdom Viridiplantae; phylum Streptophyta; class Magnoliopsida; order Asterales; family Asteraceae; genus Artemisia; species Artemisia annua. The sequence goes on from LBNU01039431.1 coordinate 8,810, forward strand.
TCTTCTTCTATTGTACTTCCATGTACATCTGTTTGTTCTTCTGAGCCATCAAACATATACTTAACTCTGCATCTATTGCCCACATGACTTACTATGTAGCCTTGTTCTTCTAATTGGTCTAAACTCAGAATGTTTAGAGTAATCTCTGGGGTATAAAGAACATTTGAGACTACCATTGTCCCTTCATTCGTCTCCACATATGCTTCTCCTATTCCATAAGAGATTAAAAACTTTCTTTCCCTTTCTTCTGTGCCTTCCACTTTGAACCTTTGAATCAACCTTCTAAACAAGTGTTTCATTGGACTCATATGTTGTTTATATGTACTGCTTACATACCAAATATTATCCCAATTTCTTCTATCTGACCCCTCAACCATAAAGCCTGTGACCACATGAACACATTCTAGTTCATATTTGAAATTACCATATTCCTCAGCCTTTGTTGTTGTAGAAATTACAACACTTGGTTTCATGATAACTTCTCTTCCTCTGTTTTTACATTGCCTATACACATGGCCTCTTTCTTTGCATATATAACAACGTGCACGCCTCATTTTCTTTGATGGACCACTGCTTTCACCCAATTGCTTGTAATTTCTTCCAGTTGGTGGTTTTGTGGTTTTCAGTGAGTTATAAGAAATAACTTCTTCAACCTTTTCTTTGAGTAAGTGCTTTCCCTCAAGGGAAATGTATTTTTTATGTTTCGGCCAGTGTGGGGTGTTTGGGATTGCAATGTTTTGTGAATGGTGTATGTCTGGGGTGTGTTTTTCTTTCAATTGAACTTGCTTCTCCCTAGGATCAGAACATGTGCTCTGATACCAATGTTGGGCACGTTTCACAGGTTTGGAATGAAGCAAGTTTGCTTCTATGAAATCGTTTGTGTTAACCATTTTCTAAGTGTAAAACTGTGTATGAATGTGTGTGAGAATTGTGAGATGAGAATGAATAAAACAGTAAAGTAAAACTTGATATATTTCATAAAACGATTTCATGTCCTTATATACTATGTGAATCGACACATCTATACAATCCTAACCATTGTGTCTTTTCACTTAATAACCGTTTAACCAAATTAACTGTCATATAATTAACTAACTAATAAGGCTTGTTTGGGTTAATATATTTCGACCCAAACATTACACTGCCTTGACCCATTATGACCCATACATACTAAACATAATCAAACTAAAACGAAATTGTCTTAACAAGTATTAAAGCATTACAAGAGATAAATTTCAGGATCACATCCAATGCATATAAAATTAGCAAGATTTAGATACTCAAGACCACCTCCACTTAACATTTCAGTAATACCCGTTGAACTCAAAACGCAACTATGGGCTTTTAAGCAAGCCAATGTAGGTAAACACCCTTGGAAGCCCACTCCAGAAATTTTTTGGCACATGCCAATATCTACTGTTCTTAGTTGGCGACAATTTTGGTTGAGAGACCGAATTCCATTGTCAGCAATATTAGCACAGCAAAAAAGATTCACTTCTTTTAAATACTTGCATGATTTTGATAAGTTTTTTAGCCCTCTATCAGTTATTTTACAAAAAGAAAGACTGATAACAGACAGTAGTGGACATCCAGACCAGAAGCAATATAAGAAATTCCTTTGTTTGTGACTTTAAAGTGATCATGAAGATAAAGGGAGTGTAAACTAGAGCCATAATTTTGCAATTGACGTAAACCTGAATCTGTAACATAGATACATAGATTTACTGATAATGACTCTAATTGCCTAAACCTATTCAGCAACTTCTCAAGCATACATGAGCTTATGCTCTGATTGGTCGGAGGGCGACCTAAGGAATCAATTTCCAAATTTAAGATTTGAATCTTGAAAATCAAGAAAATGGTGACAAGTTAGACTAAAAGATTCACGATCAAGCTTTGTGTCTAGTTTCTTGAATATCACATACAAAGCGTCATCAGAAAGGTGTGTAATAGAGAATTGATGATGTTTTAAACCTTTATCCATTTTTATATATGGCTAGTAATAAACAGAATTAGATCACTGATCTAGAAGAACATAGAACCTTTTAAGTTAAACTTATGTCATTTGGAGCCAATTATATATCGCAGAAGTTAGCAATAGAAGTTGGTGATTTCAAAAGGTATCCATATGATCGCTAGCTGTTGAAGGAAAGAAACAGATGATTAGAAAATGAATTATGCATCATATTAGTACAGCTATACATATGATTTCCATTAAAAGATAAGCTGCTATGAGTCTATGATCATATTGGAATTTATCGTTATCAAAGATCATAATAATCAAGCTAAACTATATACCTCATTTTTTTTTAACAGAAACTTAACGAAACCAAAACGATATAAACTAAGAAATAAGACAAATAACATTTTCATTTGTTCACAAAATGTTCATATCTCTAGTTATTTCACAGTATGCATGCCTAATAAAATATAAAGGATGATATTATAAAGATCAAATAATGTTTGATAGATTAAACCAAATACGAAGCAATCTTAATAGACTTGCATTTACGTTACACTAATTTAGCTTTAAATGATTGATTAAGAAACAAACTTTGTTGACTCTAAGTTATAAATTTCACGATAATAACCGGCAAAATCTGCAGAAACTTATAACGTTTCAGTAATATCTAATTCAGCTAAACTGCTTAAGCATAAGATATAAGATCCCATTTCACCAACATGAGCACATGGATGAACCTTTTTCTACACAGACTAAATTGAAATCAATTATGAGAAGGGGGCTTAATTTTATCATCATTTAAGAAGGGTATAAATTAAATCTATATGCCAATGCAACTCAGGCTCGGGTTGGAGGGTCAGAATAGCCCAATCCAAACATGACTTGTTTACGTGATTAAGCCAACAATAACCAGCACGACCCATGTAATCCCCTAGCAAGTCAAAGGTGCCCGGACATAACTTGTTTGAATTGGAGGTTCACAGGGGCTATAGCCCAGGACCGGTCCTGGCCACATGCAAAAAAGCTCCGTCCCTGAAGCCGGTCCAGACCAATGGCCTTAATATTAGCCCACAAAGCCTGGTCTGTACCAGTAGCTAAATGGTCCTAAACTTTAAATAAACAGGTGAGGTTTTACTCTGTTCAAATTACTCGGGCAGGGCAAGTCCTAGACTCATGTATGTGCGGCCTAACCGAGGTATTCTCACCTCTTTCCGGCCATTTCCTTGGCCAGCCCAAATGTATACCTAGTGAGGTTTAAACCGGACCTCTTGTTACGAGGTACTAAGCCCATGTAAACACTAAAGTTAGTACACATAACCAAACACGACACATTTATCTCAACGGGGTGGCAAGTCAAACATACGTTTTTATTTAAATTTATTACTTAAACAAATACCTGTAAAAACAATCATATAACTAACAATCAAACGACATGTAACCTTATCATACCTGCATATGTTGATTGAGATTACTGCCTGCTCACTTGAGGAGTGTTTGGGTGTTTGGTTAATTGTGTTTTATAGATAGTTGGGAATTATGGTTGTACGTTGTTGGTTTGTTAATGTGTGACGTATGAAGTGTTTAGATTTTGGTGCGAGAGATAGTCATAGTATGAAAGGCCAATTGTAATACTACTTCCGTCACAAATTTATTGTCCACTATTGACTTTTTTATTCTTTCTTCTTCAACTTTGACCTTAAATATTTTTGTGGGTGTTATATAATATTTGATGCAAAATATATAAATGGATTGGGTTTAAGTGTCCTTTTCAATGGTATAATTTTTCATCAAGTATTATATAATAAAAAATACGAAGTATATATGTATGGTCAAAGTTAAACTAGTTTGACTTTGAAAATTCAAACTGGACAATAATTTTGAGACGGAGGGAGTAATAAAAGTATGTTAAAATAATGTTTATAATGATGTCATAGCATGAAATGGAGATGTCAAATAAAGTTGGCCATTTTTTTATTATTAAAAGGTGCAATTATGATACAACCTCATGGACTAAGGGGTGTTTCGGATCCTTTGCTTAATACTCAAGTAAGCCAAACACCCCTCTAAATGAACAAAAAATCGTCTCAGTAGTCAATAGTCAATACTAGGGGTGTAAATGAGACGAGACAACTCGCGAGTTATTCGAGATCGACTCGTAAACTACTCGAAATCGACTCGATTTAAACGAGTCGAGTTTGAGTTCGAGCTACTCGAGTACATTTTCGAGTCGAGTTCGAGCTCCAAAATACTCGGCTCGTGAAGCTCACGAGCCTTATTGAGCTTCGATTAAATTTTCATAGAAATCGAGTCGAGCCGAGCTTCATGAGTATGTATCGAGTTCAAGCATGAATGTTGAAATACTCGAGCTCGAGTCAAGTTTCGAGCTCGAGTTTTATATCACGAGTCAAGCTCGAGCTCGAAATATAAAGCTCGAACTAGTTCGAGTCGAGTTTCGAGCTCGAGTTTTGGTATTCGAGTCGAGCTCGAGCTTGCCAGTACTCGGCTCGACTCGGCTTGTTTACACGCCTAGTCAATACCATTGAAGTTAAATA
>LBNU01039431.1:22912-48732 GCA_014162995.1 Artemisia annua
ATCTCCTCACTTTGTTCTTGCTCGTCTGTACGACGAAGCACACTTCTGACATTTTGTGTGTGTGTGTATATATATATATATATATATATATATATATATATATATATATATATATATATATATTGTGAGTGAAAAATAAAATAAATGTGTAAGTGGTGGCCTAGTGGGCTTCAAATGAGTAAGTTGAGGTTATTTGTTAGTGAGGGGTTAGTTATAAAGAGTATTTAAAGCGATGTGACACCCCGTGAGCCCCAAATGATGAGCTAAAGTTGCTCACTGCACCTTGTGCTCTTAGTTTTTTCTCGTCGTACTAAATTGGTTGCGTTTTCTTTGAAAATATTGGAGTTATAGTTTTTTCCTTTTGTTATAATTTCTTTCAACATAGATTATGCGTGAAAGTTCTCTTTACTTCACAGTTACTCAAATTGTATCTTAGTATTACACAAAGTTCTTTTGTAAGCAATTGTAGTAGGCAATTCTTGGATCTCCAAAAATCTCTCAACTCCAGCATCTATTGATGCTTCTCAAACAGTCCCTCCACCGGTCCCCCGCGTACAAATTTTCAATATCAATGCTTTCGTTAAGGGAGATGATTGGCACACTTCAATTTTTGATTGGGACACTCATATGTATAACCGGTTAAAGCACTGTACATCCACAGTACAATAGTTTAATGCACATGGAGGAGTGTCCCAATAAAAAGATGGAGTGTGCAAATCATTTCCCTTTCGTTAAAGTCTAGCCCCCGCGTACAAATTTTAATATCAACTCTTTCGTTCAGGTTTTGCCTCTAACAGCGCATCTTTGGTTGATGTATGGTTTTGCTTCTAACATCGTATCTTTGGTCGTTGCACGACGGTGTTACAACAATGTCAAAATGGTTTTGAGCTGTATATTGTACTTGACCTTTTTGGTTGGAAGTTGTTTCAAGTCACGATTCAAATGCAATGCTTTAGGATATTATTATAGGATACATAGTTGCTAAAGTTGCCCACTTGCCCATATAGTACTTTGATCACATTATCTATGGTTTTACCTTTTTAGCTCAATTTGCTCTTTTCACTATATCAAGCAAAGAAGCCCATAACTCAGGAATCTACTTTCATTCCAAATATCATAAATGAACAACAAAAAAGGAAATCATAACAATCGTACTAATATAAAACTAGAAAGAAAAAAGTAGCTAAATTCGAATATGATAGATTCAAAACTAACTATTAGCTAAATTGTTGATGATACAAGTCACACTAAATCATATTTATATTTATATAAGTTTAAATGATAAGAACATTACACTTTTAATTAAAATCCATCCTAACTAATTAATCAATGCCAAGCTGATGCGACGGTGAGTGTCCGTCCCATCCACCCCAAATTAATCCCACCACCTTCTTCCTTCACAGTAAAACCCGGGTTGCCGCGTGTCACCGAGCTAACCTTATCGCCGAGTTGACTCATTGCTTTTGGTTTAAACCCAGCCATACTCATTCTCACCCTCCATTTCCCAAACACTTCACATCTTTCAACTCTTTCTCTCCCTTCACACGCGACCGAGTTCATTATTTTACGACTCAGTCCCTCATCTATCTTGACTCGGTCAGAATGGTCCCTCCCAATTGTTGCATCTAATGACTCCAACAATGCCAAATAATACCCACACGCTTGGCTCACGCGCGTCTCAAACGACGCCGTATTCCCGTTTAACTCCTGCTCGACAACTGTCACTAACGCGGGCGATAACCCCTTTACGCGACGTAAAACCTCATCGCGTAAATTTTCCGTAGTTACACTTTCGTCGGGTAACCTGAACAACTTAAACGCGAAATTCACCACCAAAACTTCGTCATTTTCCACTGCTAACGACGTCGTATCAATCTCCGATAATTTCAAATTTAGCACATTATACGAAAATGTAACACCTAGTTTATTAGCCAACTCTTTCAAACCCTCACCAACAAGCTTCAATCTTTCAACACCCCCATTACCAAAATCTGCCATAGTCGTAAGCTTTAGCGTAAAGGGTGTCTGAATATCATCTCCACGCGCCTCACGCGCTGCCGCAATCTCGTTAAGTAAATACACGTATTGAACACCGTCACCGATATCGAAATCCAAGACATGAACTTTTTTACCAGCTTCAAGAATCGCGTTATTTGCCGCTATAAACCCGAGCTTAAAACAAGGCGACTTATCATATAGCAACTGTGTAGACAAAATGTGATCTTTCGCGTACAAATCCGACGTCGTTTTGGGTTCATTCACACTCATCCTTGTTTTTAGCGCCGTTGTTATATAAAAACACAACCTTTGTTCAGGAGTCCCACGCGCGTTAGAATACTGGCTAACGCGCGTGAGAATCTCTGACGCAATATCTTGCTTCCCGTCAGTAACAGCCCCGGCTGCTTCGGTTAATAACTGGGTTATATTAACCGGGGCAGCCGGTGACGCTGACGTGGAAGCACACGAAGACGAACTCGACGAAGTCGGAGAAGGCGACAAAATATTCTCCGCCTTGGTCAAAATAACCGGGGGAGACATCATTTCGGACCACTCGCTATTCGTAACACCCGAAACATCGTTTTCAACGTCTTCATCGTCCAACAATAACTGTTTCTCCAATTCTTGTAGCTGTTTCATCATGTGATTATTATTATTATTTTCATTATTATTCGTTACCAGCGCCTGTTGCGTCTGTTTAACAGGCGCTAGTAACGAATAACTACCCGTACGAAGGGTATTTTGGTAATTATTAGTATTACCCATCATACCAAGATTATTATTACTATAATTTTGCATGACAGGAACACCATACCTAGGAACATTCGACAAAGCCGATGATGTCGAAAAATCCGCTAGATTATTATTATTACTACTATAAGACCTTGGTTTCACGTTTCTTAAATAAAAAGAAGCTTGTTGTTGTAGTAGCAACTGTTGTTGTTGATGTTGTTGGTGTTGGAATTCAGCTAGAGATCTTTTCCCGGTCAGGTCTTGTCTTCCGGCGATGATTCCGGCGAGTGGTGATCGGTAAGTGGACATAGATCTTCCATTAATGATGTTGTTGACGTTGTTGTTATTGTTGTTCATGTTGATGATGTTGTAGTAATCTTGGTGGGCATGTCCATTGGGATACCCGGACGACATGGTTATTTGGTGGTGGTTTATCAATGTTTTTAGCGTAAAGTTAAGGGCTAATTAAATTTTTTTAAAGAAAGTTTGGTGGTGATATGAAGAAAGAGAGTAGTAGGCAGGCAATAGGCATTGTGGGAATTTTTGGAAATAAGAAGAGAGGGTTTCGTGAAAGCAAAAATGGATTGATTCTAATTAAAATCTTCTTGGTGTGTGGTGGGGTTTGATACTTTCTTTTGGTTTATTTTAAGTGACAGAAGTGTTGTGTTTCCAACTGGCTTAGGGGGTTGGCAACACACCCCTCACCCCATTTCTCTTCACTCACTACCACCCAATCCCCTTATGCCACATCATCCCCCCACTTTTCCCTTCCCTCACTCATTTTTTGTTGGCAACACACCACTCACCCTTTTTTTCCCCTCCAACGTCTCTTTTTTGCCCAACGTTCGAAAAAAGCAAGACTCCACCGTTCGGTAACTATTCCCGAGCGGGGCTCACCGTGCCCCTCACCGCATGAGCGGCGGTGGTGTTCACCGCACGGGGTGAGCCTCCCCGAGGTGTTCACCGCATGCACTGCCAATGCCCTTATGGTTGTGTTTTTTTTATGACATGATGTGCTTTGTGTATTTGTATTGTACAAGTTTTTGTTTCTTGTTGTATCATTCCCTATCTCAAAATATCAAAATATACCACCTTTCTGATAAAGTACTACGCAATTTACTCCTTGTTTATTTTTTAATGAAATATATTATGATTGAGATTATGAGGATCATTTTGTGATTATTATTGTTTCCAGGAAACTAATGATTGTAAGAAGTTCGCTTTCAGAAATAGTTATTAACGTCTCAAATAGCTGTGAAACGTAACAAAGACTATTCGTAAGAATTTAAGATCACACAATATCTATTTCTCTATGTTTGAAAATGAAAGTGTGTCAAGTGTGTATTTTAATTAAAGTTTCTAATTCAATATTTGAATTGAAATCTGTCCTTTGTAATCATTATTATATATCGGTAAAGTAGATTATATTATGTTGAAAGTAATTGTTGATGTTTAATTGCTGTACTAGTTAATAATTTGTATAGTACATGAGTTATATTAATATTTTTTGTTTTAATATTTCAGAAAAGGAATATGTTTGGTGGGCCTAATAAAGGGGCCTTAATGGTGGACCTAAGGCTTTAAATACTTGTACAGTGCATGGACTGTACAAGTATTTAAAGCCTTAGGTTCACCATTAGGCCCCTTTATTAGGCCTATATATCAAGGTTCTTCAGAAAAAGATTGTTACCTAATTATGGAATTCAGTTTACATCTTACACTTTGTTAAAAAAGAAAAGAGTAAAATATACCGTTCATCCCTGAACTTGTACCCAAAATACACGCTGAGTCCTTTTAAAAAATTAGATACACCCAAAGTCCCTACTATTTACTTTTTGCATCAGTCAAGGTCCCTTTGACTGTAATACGTCAGTCAACATCCGTTGATTTTCAAACGTCTCTTTTAGGTTAGGGCATAATGGTCTTTTTCCTGAGGCGAACGTTTTTTTCTTTCTCATTTAATGTCATGCGTTTCACGTCACATCCATTTTCCCACCATGATAATAATATAACAACTCCTTGTACTCATTCCTCATCCCAAACTTTTCTTGAAAGATTACCAAAAAAAAACCCTAATTCAATATCAGACCGAAAATTCTATTTTCTTAGTGACAATTTAGCAGGCCCTAACATTGGTTTTACATTATGGCAAATTAGAGAAAACTATTACCATGTTGTTGATGATTTGGAAGAACAAAAGTCTGCATTGAAGAAATTTGGTAGTTTTTGCTTATAATCATTTTCAAGGATATGTTCGTAAAGGTAAAAGTGTTGTTTTATGGTTAAAGGCGTTATGTGTTATAGTTGTATTGAAAATGGGTCAGGGTGTTTGGTATAACTCCTTAAGTATGTGTTCATGGGTCGTTTATACCACAAGTATTTATGAAAACGATGTATTATGTTATGTTAAAGATTTCTTGAAGTTTTGATGTTATTTCAAGTCATGGAAGTTGGTTTTCCAGAATTAAAGTAAAGTGTAAAAATTATGTCTTTGTGGAATTTTTCTGCAGGTCCCATATGGCCATATGAGAATATTTCATATGGTCATATGCTCCTGACAGTTTATTGGAAAATTGTTGAGATCACCATACAACTATATAAGAATATTTCATACGGCCGTATGCTTGGTTTTTCAGATTTCATCGATTTTTGGAATTTCATATCTCTTAAATCGTAAGTTGTTAAGGGTCGTGCCACCCGTCATTTCGAAGGTAATTGAGTCTACTTTCATATAAAACTAGTTTAAAAGTCTGAATGTTTATAGAATTTTCTCAATGGTCAAAAGAGTAACAGAATATCTGTTAAAGTTGGGTCGTTTTCGCGTAAAAGTCAAAATTTTAAGGCAAGTCGAGCACGGGGCGTAACAAATAAGGCTAAACAAACTATCCTACACAGAATAAAACTTATCCTAGCATAAGAATGACACGCCATACTTATGCATAACAAGAAAGAAACCTATCTAAATTGACCATGAAGATGGATGTCATATGCATTAGCATACTCCCTACGGTGACATATCAGTGAGTGTTTTCAATATCTTATAATAGGTCGGGTTCAAAATCTCATATACTTTAGGATGAGAATAGAAAATTTTACAAAAATATTAGTTAGATCACGTACATTATAATACAATAATCTCTAGACTCACATGCTTATTCAACTTTAACCACCGGCAAGGTGATCCACTGGTTACGCATTTTGATATCCTCATAAATGGTACCAGGTTCGAACCTCATTAGCTAAACATTTTTGGGGTGACTATGACAAAGGGATTTGAAATAGGGATACCCCGTTAGGCCATGTACATCTGAGTCAAATCTTCGTCCACTTGAATAATGTAAAAAAAAAAAGTAGTAGTCATTTACCTACGTAATACTCACTATTACTCACAGAGGGATGGAATACTCATACTGGTATTGTGGTAATGGCCGTTAAAGTTTTTTTTCCAGTGAATGTTAAACTTATAAGATTAGAGACGTATAGTTTTTTTTATGTATATCGTTTGGGTTAAAAAATGGACATCAATGTCTATGCAAAAAATTAGATCTTTTGAGCTAAAAGATTCTACCTAGATTTATTGCAAATTTTCAACCAAAATAGCAAGAGTTTATAGAAGAAACTTAAAGCCGGTCGTAATGGTTGGTCGTCCAACATGTTTGACCCCCCAACAAAAATGCGTTCTCCCCCTTACAACTCCCCTCAACCAACGCGTCCTTTAGGCCAAAAAGGAAGAATTCATTCCAAAATAAGACCGAGTCGTGTGAGGTTTTGTGTGTGTGTGTGATGCTTTTGTTAAATGTTTTTGTACGATATATTTGAATTTAAGTGCGGTATGTTTTTGGTGGTGTAATCGGTCTCCTTATTAAACTAATTTGGTTATAAAGTTACTGTAGAGAGAGAGAGAAAAAACAGATATGACAATAATGTACTCGATCTTTTTGTGATCACCATTAAAGGGGGCGTAATATAATTTTGAAAATTGTCGTGTATACCAAGTTTTTAATTACCTATGTAAAAAAAAGATCGAGTACCAACATTGTTACTCACGGAGGGATGGAAGTGGTACTCATACATGTATTGTGGTAGTGATCGTTAAAATTATTTTTTTTTTTAATAAATGTTAAACTTATAAGTTAGAGACGTAAAGTTGTTTAGCTGTATATCGTCTAGGTTAAAAAATTTGACACCAATATGTTTGAACTAAATCTTTTGGGTTAAAAGATTTGACCTAAATTTATTGCAAGTTTTCAACCAAAACAGAAAGTGTTTATAGAAAAAACTTATGTCCGGCCGTAATGGTTATCGTCCAACATAGTCGACCTCCAATAAAGATGCGTGCTTCCCTTTACACCTCCCCTCACCCCGACCGTCCCTTAGGGCAAAAAGGAAAATCCCAAAAATTATGTCATAACATTTTCAATTTCTATGACGATTTCCAAGAAAACACCTCACCAGGTCACTCTACTCCTTCCCCACTCTCTCACGAGGGTCATATGGCAATTAGCAAAAGACCAATTTTATATTTTGAGGAAGAGGAGTGCTATAGCCACAAAGAAAATTTCCACAAAACATCTACAAAGTGATGTGTCAAAGAATGATTGGTTTAATCACAAAGAGGAGAGAGAAACTATCACAACATACACCAATGACCTTTTGACACATCACTTTGTGGATGTTTTGTGAAAATTTTCTTTGTGGCTATAGCATTCCTCTTTGAACAATAGAGGAGTGCTATAGCCACAAAGAAAATTTCCACAAAACATCTACAAAGTGATGTGTCAAAGAATGATTGGTTTAATCACAAAGAGGAGAGAGAAACTATCACAACATACACCAATGACCTTTTGACACATCACTTTGTGGATGTTTTGTGAAAATTTTCTTTGTGGCTATAGAAGGAAGAATAGAAGTAAGATGATAAAGTAAATATTTTTATTCTACAATTACACGCGTCGTTAACACTAATGTTTCAATGTTTATTTAATATTTGCATATTTTTAAAGAGTGTGTGTGTTTCGATCCATGCCAACTCAATTAGGTATACCTGATCGATGCATTTTATACCAATCTTAATAAGTTATCTAACTACTTTTAGCTATCTGTAATTAAAGTCTTCTATTGAAATACTAACGAATATATTTTGAATATAGAGTTTGAAATAAATTGTAAACATAGTCCATGAGGTTTCCTCAAAGAGGAATGCTATAGCTACAAAGAAAATTTTCACAAAACATCCACAAAGTGATGTGTCAAAAGGTCATTGGTGTATGTTGTGATAGTTTCTCTCTCCTCTTTGTGATTAAACAATCATTCTTTAACACATCACTTTGTAGATGTTTTGTGGAAATTTTCTTTGTGGCTATAGCACTCCTCAGTTTCCTCAACTCCTCTAAAACTCGTTGCGGTGATGAGGTCATTTTTACTAACGTTATTTTTTGGTACCTCATCTGACAAGTATACCAAGTTGGTGATGTCTAAGTCAGTTTTTGTTTAAAAAAATCTTGCCATATTTTAATATTACGATCAATGATTATTTTATAGCTCTTTGTGATCGGTTTTCTTTCTAGATCGAATAAAATTTATATTTGGAAAGTGCGAGGTCATAAATAATTTCAACTATGTTTCTTATGCTATAATTAACAAATTGCATATGTTTAATGTTTATGGAGTGTTTTATTTCTATCACGATGATTATTTTGTTATTAACAATAAGATCATAAGATCGCTTTAGTGATTATTGTATTGTGTATTTGCCATACAATGATGCAGAAGTATTGCAAGTGATCAAAAGACATATACATGATCAAAATTACGCTCTTGTAATATAAGTTTCGAGAAAAGAAAGACGTCTAATAAAATAACCAAACACTGTAATTTGAACTACACATTCACGTATTCACTGCCAGTAAGTATCATATAATCTAATCATATTTTCATATCCGCTTAAAACAATAACGTTATGTTTACAATTTATTTTTTGGGTAAAGGGATTATACCCGAAAAATATATTTATGTTTACAATTTACATTTTATAAGACATTGTTTTCCGACATGATTGCATAAAAATGTGAAACATACAACGAAAGCCGTTTTCTCCTAATGGCATCAAGGGAAGACTAATTGTCGTGATCCAAAATCATAGTAACCTAAACTACGCTAGCTTATATTATTAACTTGTGGTGGATTGCTATACATATATTATACGAAATTTTGATATTTAGATCGAGTAAATATGAAATTATCCCCAGATATTATGATTGCTTAGCTGAGATGAAGTCATTCTTAACACGTACACACGCTTGGCGAAATAAGTTGTTTTGAAATAGGTTATGTGGACCCTTCTTATTTACAAGTAATACATTTTTTTTTTTTTTTTTTTTTTTTATAATTTTGTTTGTATTATAAAATTATGTAACAGAATGTGTGGAACAAAAAATATAAAGTTTAACAAGTCAAAAGTATTAAATTGACAAAAAATACAGAACATAAACAGATAAAAAAACTGTATTATACTGTAAACAGAGGGTCAAAGAGGTTGTTCAAAGTACAAAACATGTGAGTTAGGAAGGGTATTAATAACAAAAACTCTTTGTTTTTTGGTTTCTCGAAGTTTTCTTCGTATCAAGAAAATGTAAAACATGCATGTTTGAATGGCAGTCTTGGTCAAGATTCATCCTAGATTACGGGGTCTAATGTTGTAATGTACATTGTACAAGGGTTTGCGCCGCTTTGGGTCCCATATTTCTATGTTGAATTGTTCTCTTCTTCTTTCACGTTTTGAAGACTCTCATTGAAAGTTCTTTTCGAATCTTTTCATTTTAAATTTGCAACCATAATCGGCTGCAAAAAACTTTTTTATAAAACAATTCGATCTCCTACCTATGGCAATTTAGTAATTCATTGCATCCAAGTGTGAAAGATGTTAAAAAAATATGAAACTGAAACCAACTTGTTACATCCAAATGTGAACGATGTTAAAAAAATATGAAAAGTTATATTTTGCTAGACTAATTTGTCTTATTTTTATATTTATTTTGTCCTATTTTTTTATTCATTTATATAATTTTAGAATAAAAAAAAGTAGCATAACTATAAATAAAAGCTGTTAAAAAATTACAATGAATCAACCCAACGTCATATAAATATTTGGTCTAAATTTACATTTGGTCTAAATACTACTACTTTTTATTTATAGTACACGCAAGATCCCCTCAACTAACCTAAGGAAATTTGTGCCAAGTGAAATGCAAGAAGAAATTCCAAAAAGTTAGGAAAACATTTGGGTATTTCATGATTTGGTCATCAATTGACCCCTTTTCCCATTTTAGTCATGCTCGATTGCTCGACTTCATTCAGTTTTTGACATGTGTCATTCCTTTGACTGCTTAGCTGCTCGACTTTGACTGCTTGACTGCTCGACTCCACCCAAATTTTGACACGTGTCATTCCTTTTACAAAAAGAATGACACGTGTCAAAATTTGGGTGGAGTCGAGCAGTCGAACATGACCAAAATGAGAAAAAGGGTCAATTGGTGACCAAATCATGAAATACCCAAAGATTTTTGTACCTTTTAGAGAATTTCTTCGTACAAGAAATAACTCACTAAATAAAATTTAAAACAAATTTATGCAATGATACGTGCCATTATGGTATTTGTAAAAAGAAAATGCTTGGGAAAATGTTACTGCTGAATATATAGAGCAGGGATAAAAATAAATTCGAAGTATCATATCAATAAATAGAATAATAGATTGTTAACTTTTTAAGGAAGATACAGTAAATATACGAAGAGAAATATGATGTTGACTATTCATGTAGCTGTTAAGGTTAGTTGAGGGGATCTTTGCGTGTGCTAGAAAATTTAGACCAAATGTAAATTTACCTTTTCAAAATTCTACTAATATTATATTTGAAATACATGATTATTCTGCCGACACAATTTATTTACGTTACCCTCTATAAAGACATAGATCGTGATGTTTTAAGAGAAACAATTATAATGGTTTATAAGTGTGTTATTCGTGAAGTGTTTTTGACCGTTTATCATTAGACTAAAAGGCAAGGTCACCACTCCTTCATCATACACATTAACGTCACGTCAGCTTTCTCTCTTCTCTCACTTTCCTTCACCACCCTTCACCAATTAGTAGTCAAGGTTACCTCCAAATTCACCTTTTATTAAATACTCACTTTATAAAAATATACCCCACTAAATACCCCACACACACTCACACACAAAATAAAAAATAAAAAACTGGGCCCTTCTCTTTCTTTTTCATTTAGTGGTCAGACCACCAATTTTGGTTTTGGGAATTGTGAACTACGCGTGAGATGAAATGGAGGGCAAGGGTGATATTTGGTGATGTGGGGTCGTTTGGTGAGGGAATCCCTCCCTTGCCTAGTAGCCTTAGGATAAAAGCTGTTTGATAATAAACGTTTAATGTTGGCAAATTTTACAAAAGTGACTTTTCAAACATTACTAAAATAAATAATTTAATTTTAACGTTACTTTTGCTTTTACACATTATTATTTTAGCTACATCAACTGCTCTACTTACCTATACTGATTACAAATTTGCTACCACAAGCTTCGCAAAATATAAGATACATGTGATAATAATTGGGTATTTGGGTGAAGAATTTTTACACAAGGAAGTTGCATATATATCTTTTGAAACTTTAAAAATGGCTTGTAATCCTCAAAATATGCTTTGTTAAACAGTTAAACTCACCTCCACTATATCAATAAAGTTCTTTTTTATTATTTTTTTATTTTTTATTTATTATTATTATTTTTTTAAGATAAAAAGTTTTAGGGAATTTGTGACTTATAGATTTTAAATTATGTTTCATGTCATATAAGCTTAAAATACAAATGACTTATCAAAATGAATTGTTCCATTCTAAAAGGCATTAATATATGCTTATATTTTGTTTTATTTCTAAAATTCTGTTAAAGTCAGTAGTTTTACGTGGACCTTTTTACGTTGACATTTGACAATGTTAGGGGACTCTAAAAAAAGTACAAAGCGAAAGACAAAAGATGGAAAAGGTATTTAACATGATGGTTTTATTCGAAAAACAACAAGAAATGATATCCTCCTTAGATAAAAAGATGTCTTAACAATTGCCAGTCTTCGCTATATTGGCTAAGGCCATGATATCCAAGCACCCCCTATATTTGTTAACCAAGCACCCCCTAGTCCCCTAGGTACTTTTCTTGTCCCCTCCACAAAGTGGCGGATTGTTTGATCACGCTACAAAGGTATAACATGTTGTTGTTTATTATTTGATTGATCATATAGCTATATGGATCCTTGTATGGTGATGTTATCCGCTGCGTTTGTATGTTTATTTTATGTTTATTATTTTCAACATCACCTATACTCACACCATCTCACGAGGCACCATTGGGTGCAGCCTAACAACTTATGATACGAAATTTACAAATTTTGGTATGTATTGATAAAAGGCAATATCGGATTATTTGAAGCAAAGACACAGATGAATCTTTTTGTCAGACTTTGGATATATATTTTTGTTTCTAGTTAATTATTATGACTTCAACCAATTTTATATTGGTATGATCGGTAATTCTACATGTTCAAAAAGAAAAAGATCGGTAATTCTACAGTAACTTTCTTTTTGTTTAAGTTTTCCAATAAACATCTTTTTTATAAAATAACGTACGGACTATCACGTTTTGCGCCATTATGTTTTTTATGATTAGAACTCTTTATAGTCTTTACTTATGTACAAATAGAGACATCTAACTGTTACTGTATAATTTATGTTAAACCGTGATTTGTACACTCCCCAAATTGATTGGCACACTCTAAATTAGAGTGTGTTGACAATTATATCCTCACATTAATTTATATATTTTCAATCTGTAAGGGTATAAATGTCAACACATTCTAATTTAGAGTGTGTCAATCAATTAAGGGAGTATGAAAATCACCTCCCTAATTAAAATGAACCTTTTTTTTTTTTTTTTTTTTTTTTTTTTTTTTTTTTTTTTTTTTTTTTTAACATCAAAGTTTTATAAAAACTAGCAAGAAGCTAAGAGAAGGACTACATAATCGAAAGCACTAAAGGATTACGAAGCCAATTGTTCCAAGAAATATTACATTTTCTATTCCTATTCGTAAACAATAAGAATGAAGTTTCCACTATCTTGTCCATTAAACCAGCTCGTTTGGGGGGATGACGAGAGAAGATTGTTTCGTTCCTGAACTTCCAAAGAGACCAGAAAACGACTCCTAGAATAGCCTCAACAATCTCTTTGCTCTTTGGAGAAATGTCTATTGTCCAAGTCTTCAAGAACTTCAGCAATTGTTAAAGATGAAGGGAAATCCAAATCGAACCATTGGAAAGTCTTTAACCAAACGTACCCATTTAAGCGAAGGTTGTAAACAATTGATTTGTTTTTATTTTTATTACATTATCTCAAATGTCTACGTAAATATATGGTGTTTGTTTGTAAATAAACAATCGTTATGTGTTTTGTATGCGAACCCTCGTGACTGTTTTTATTAAGTCATCAATCATCTGGATTTAGTGATGAATAAATCCTTATCGACTAGCAAGATTAAATAACTTTCTAAACTACATTAAATCGATCAAACAATATTGAAGTTCTTTTAGATCACAACACCACTTTATAAACTGATCAACCATACGCGATCGAACTCATCGAAGTATATGTACATACACATATAGCTATATTAGTGTAAATAAATTTACAAAAGATAAAAAGGAGTGATAAGAAATTTATATTATGGTTAAGAAAGTCAAATAAATCTATCTTCTATCGTACTATTAAGCTATTTATGACTCGATATTTTCGTGTGAAATTAAAACTTTTAGGTGAATAGGCACTACAAATTGAGCAGTCCATGCAAGAAGTCGACAAAAGGGCCAAAGCCATTCACCACGTTTATTCGATTTTTCTTTTTTCTTGTGGTGGGTGTGGCAGATTTCATTAATCTATATGCTCTAACGCTCTTTTATTTTAAGATTTTTATGGCTAATTCTAATGATTAATATTCGATAGCAAAAAGTAGTACTTAATTTTAGTCATATAATATAGAAAGTTCCCTTTTTTCATAGTTTATGTTTTAATGTTTTATGGAGTTTAAAAATGCTATATTGACTTCTTTTTCTTTAACCATGGTTTTCGATTTTTTTTTATTTCGACTAATTTACAAGGTTTAAACTCATCACCACGCAGACTCAAACCAGGTAAAACACTCACTTCCAGATACAAATAAAGATACATAAAAAGGATAATCAGATGCAGATAGGTAAGAAAAAAAAATGCAATTATATTATCGTAACTGCGAACAAATTTGCATAGTATACTAACTTACAATGAGATTTTTAGCAATATGGTAATATGTCACGTCTTATCTCTCATTGGTTTTATGAATGTTATCGTGTGACATCTTGTGGACACCACTATCTTTTACATGTGATTAGAGGATCTGTATCCGTCTACTGTATCACTTTAGGTTGTGCTTCTAAGTTTTTTCTCGTCATACTAAATTTGCTGCGTTTTCTTTGAAAATATTGGAGTTATATAGTTTGTTCCTTTTGTTATAATTTCATTCAATATAGATTATGCATCAAAGTTCTCTTTACTTCACAGTTACTCAAATTGTATCTTAGTATTACACAAAGTTCTTTTGTAAGCAATTGTAGTAGGCAATTCTTGGAGAATCTCTCAACTCCAACATCTATTGATGCTTCTCAAACAGTCCCTCCACCAGTCCCCCACGTACAAATTTTCAATATCAACGCTTTCGTTAAAGTCTAGCCCCCGCGTACAAATTTTTAATATCAACTCTTTCGTTAAGGTTTGCCTTCTAACATCGCATCTTTGGTTGATGCACGACGGTGTTACAACAATGTCAAAATGGTTTTGAAATGTATATCACTATATTGTACTTGGCCTTGTTGGTTGGAAGTTGTTTCAAGCATGGACGGACCCACATAGGAGCCGGGTGTAGCACGGGCTACACCCAATTTTTGGTCACGAAGTGTAAATTTTTCATAAAATATATCTTTTCTTGGCTCGTGCAACACCCAATTTTACCTAAAAAAATTCTTTATCATGCAACTTTAGTACTCATGGTCATAAAAAAAAATTTTGTGCAATACCCTTTTAAAAATCCTGGGTCCGTCCATGATTTCAAGTCATGATTCAAATGCAATGCTTTAGGATATTATTATAGGATACATAGTTGCTAAAGTTGCCCACTTGCCCATATAGTACTTTGATCACATTATCTATGGTTTTACCTTTTTAGCTCAATTTGCTCTTTTCACTATATCAAGCAAAGAAGCCCATAACTCAGGAATCTACTTTCATTCCAAATATCATAAATGAACAACAAAAAAGGAAATCATAACAATCGTACTAATATAAAACTAGAAAGAAAAGAAAAAAAATAATAATAAAAAAGTAGCTAAATTCGAATATGATAGATTCAAAACTAACTATTAGCTCAAATGTTGATGATACAAGTCACACTAAATCATATTTCATATTTATAAGTTTAAATGATAAGTACATTACACTTTGAATTAAAATCCATCCTAACTAATTAATCAATGCCAAGTTGATGCAACGGTGAGTGTCCGTCCCATCCACCCCAAACTAATCCCACCACCTTCTTCCTTCACAGTAAAACCCGGGTTGCCGCGAGTCACCGAGCTAACCTTATCGCCGAGTTGACTCATTGCTTTTGGTTTAAACCCAGCCATACTCATCCTAACCCTCCATTTCCCAAACACTTCACATCTTTCAACTCTGTCTCTCCCTTCACACGCGACCGAGTTCATTATTTTACGACTCAGTCCCTCATCTATCTTGACTCGGTCAGAATGGTCCCTCCCAATTGTTGCATCTAATGACTCCAACAATGCCAAATAATACCCACACGCTTGGCTCACGCGCGTCTCAAACGACGCCGTGTTACCGTTTAACTCCTGCTCGACAACTGTCACTAACGCGGGCGATAACCCCTTCACGCGCCGTAACACCTCGTCGCGTAAATTTTCCGTAGTTACACTTTCGTCGGGTAACCTGAACAACTTAAACGCGAAATTCACCACCAAAACTTCGTCATTTTCCACTGCTAACGACGTCGTATCGATCTCACATAATTTCAAGTTTAGCACATTATACGAAAATGTAACACCTAATTTATTAGCCAACTCTTTCAAACCCTCACCAACAAGCTTCAATCTTTCAACACCACCATTACCAAAATCTGCCATAGTCGTAAGCTTTAGCGTAAAGGGTGTCTGAATATCATCTCCACGCGCCTCACGCGCTTCACGCGCTGCGGCAACCTCGTTAAGTAAATACACGTATTGAACGCCGTCACCGATATCGAAATCCAAAACATGAACCTTTTTACCAGCTTCAAGAATCGCGTTATTTGCCGCTATAAACCCGAGCTTAAAACAAGGCGACTTATCATAAAGCAACTGTGTAGACAAAATGTGATCTTTTCCATACAAATCCGACGTCGTTTTGGGTTCATTAACACTCATCCGTGTTTTTAGCGCGGTTGTTATATAAAAACACATCCTTTGTTCAGGAGTCCCACGCGCGTTAGAATACTGGCTAACGCGCGTGAGAATCTCTGACGCAGTATCTTGCTTCCCGTCAGTAATAGCCCCCGCTGCTTCGGTTAATAACTGGGGTATATTAACCGGGGCAGCTGGGGACGCTGACGTGGAAGCACACGAAGACGAACTAGACGAAGTCGGAGAAGGCGACAAAATATTCTCCGCCTTCGTCAAAATAACCGGGGGAGACATCATTTCGGACCACTCACTATTCGTAACACCCGAAACATCGTTTTCAACGTCTTCATCGTCCAACAATAACTGTTTCTCCAATTCTTGTAGCTGTTTCATCATGTGATTATTATTATTATTATTTTCATTATTCGTTACCAGCGCCTGTTGCGTCTGTTTAACAGGCGCTGGTAACGAATAACTACCCGTACGAAGGGTATTTTGGTAATTATTATTACCCATCATACCAAGATTATTATTACTATAATTTTGCATGACAGGAACACCATACCTAGGAACATTCGACAAAGCCGATGATGTCGAAAAATCCGCTAGATTATTATTATTACTACTATAAGACCTTGGTTTCACGTTTCTTAAATAAAAAGAAGCTTGTTGTTGTAGTAGCAACTGTTGTTGTTGATGTTGTTGGTGTTGGAATTCAGCTAGAGATCTTTTTCCGATCAGGTCTTGTCTTCCGGCGAGGATTCCGGCGAGTGGTGAGCGGTAAGTGGACATAGATCTTCCATTAAGGATGTTGTTGACGTTGTTGTTATTGTTGTTTATGGTCATGTTGATGTTGTTGTAGTAATCTTGGTGGGCATGTCCATTGGGATACCCGGTCGACATGGTGTTATTTGGTGGTTTATCAATGTTTTTAGCGTAAAGTTAAGGGCTAATTAAATTTTTTTAAAGAAAGTTTGGTGGTGATATGAAGAAAGAGAGTAGTAGGCAGGCAATAGGCATTGTGGGAATTTTTGGAAATAAGAAGAGAGGGTTTCGTGAAAGCAAAAATGGATTGATTCTAATTAAAATCTTCTTGGTGGTATGGTGGGGTTTGGTACTTTCTTTTGGTTTATTTTAAGTGACAGAAGTGTTGTGTTTCCAACTGGCTTATGGTTGTGTTTTTTTTATGACATGATGTGCTTTGTGAATTTGTATTGTACAAGTTTTTGTTTCTTGTTGTATCATTTTCCCTATCTCAAAATATCAAAAAATATATGTTAAATAGTTAAATACTATACATCCACCTTTCTGATAAAGTACTACGCAATTTACTCCTTGTTTATTTTTTAATGAAATATATTATGATTGAGATTATGAGGATCATTTTGTGATTATTATTGTTTCCAGGAAATTAATGATTGTAAGAAGTTCGCTTTCAGAAATAGTTATTAACGTCTCAAATAGCTGTGAAACGTAACAAAGACTATTCGTAAGAATTTAAGATCACACAATATCTATTTCTCTATGTTTGAAAATGATCAAACATGAAAGTGTGTCAAGTGTGTATTTTAATTAAAGTTTCTAATTCAATATTTGAATTGAAATCTGTCCTTTGTAATCATTATTATATATCGGTAAAGTAGATTATATTATGTTGAAAGTAATTGTTGATGTTTAATTGCTGTACTAGTTAATAATTTGTATAGTACATGAGTTATATTAATATTTTTTGTTTTAATATTTCAGAAAAAGATTGTTACCTAATTATGGAATTCAGTTTACATCTTACATTTTGTTAAAAAAGAAAAGAGTAAAATACACCGTTCATCCCTGAACTTGTACCCAAAATACACGCTGAGTCTTTTTAAAAAATTAGATACACCCAAAGTCCCTACTATTTACTTTTTGCATCAGTCAAAGTCCCTTTGACTGTAATACGTCAGTCAAATCCGTTGATTTTCAAACGTCTCTTTTAGGTTAGGGCATAATGGTCTTTTTCCTGAGGCGAACGTTTTTTTCTTTCTCATTTAATGACATGCGTTTCACGTCACATCCATTTTCCCACCATGATAATAATATAACAACTCCTTGTACTCATTCCTCATCCCAAACTTTTCTTGAAAGATTAACAAAAAAAAACCCTAATTCAATATCAGACCGAAAATTCTATTTTCTTAGTGACAATTTAGCAGGCCCTAACATTGGTTTTACATTATGGCAAATTAGAGAAAACTATTACCATATTGTTGATGATTTGGAAGAACAAAAGTCTGCATTGAAGAAATTTGGTAGTTTTTGCTTATAATCATTTTCAAGGATATGTTCGTAAAGGTAAAAGTGTTGTTTTTTCGGTTAAAGGCGTTATGTGTTATAGTTGTATTGAAAATGGGTCAGGGTGTTTGGTATAACTCCTTAAGTATGTGTTCACGGGTCGTTTATACCACAAGTATTTATGAAAACGATGTATTATGTTATGTTAAAGATTTCTTGAAGTTTTGATGTTATTTCAAGTCATGGAAGTTGGTTTTCCAGAATTAAAGTAAAGTGTAAAAATTATGTCTTTGTGGAATTTTTCTGCAGGTCCCATATGGCCATATGAGAATATTTCATATGGTCATATGCTCCTGACAGTTTATTGGAAAATTGTTGAGATCACCATACAGCTATATAAGAATATTTCATACGGCCGTATGCTTGGTTTTTCAGATTTCATCGATTTTTGGAATTTCATATCTCTTAAATCGTAAGTTGTTAAGGGTCGTGCCACCCGTCATTTCGAAGGTAATTGAGTCTACTTTCATGTAAAACTAGTTTAAAAGTCTGAATATTTATAGATTTTTCTCAATGGTCAAAAGAGTAACAGAATATCTGTTAAAGTTGGGTCGTTTTCGCGTAAAAGTCAAAATTTTAAGGCAAGTCGAGCACGGGGCGTAACAAATAAGGCTAAACAAACTATCCTACACAGAATAAAACTTATCCTAGCATAAGAATGACACGCCATACTTATGCATAACAAGAAAGAAACCTATCTAAATTGACCATGAAGATGGATGTCATATGCATTAGCATACTCCCTACGGTGACATATCAGTGAGTGTTTTCAATATCTTATAATAGGTCGGGTTCAAAATCTCATATACTTTAGGATGAGAATAGAAAATTTTACAAAAATATTAGTTAGATCACGTACATTATAATACAATAATCTCTAGACTCACATGCTTATTCAACTTTAACCACCGGCAAGGTGATCCACTGGTTACGCATTTTGATATCCTCATAAATGGTACCAGGTTCGAACCTCATTAGCTAAACATTTTTGGGGTGACTATGACAAAGGGATTTGAAATAGGGATACCCCGTTAGGCCATGTACATCTGAGTCAAATCTTCGTCCACTTGAATAATGTAAAAAAAAAAAGTAGTAGTCATTTACCTACGTAATACTCACTATTACTCACAGAGGGATGGAATACTCATACTGGTATTGTGGTAATGGCCGTTAAAGTTTTTTTTCCAGTGAATGTTAAACTTATAAGATTAGAGACGTATAGTTTTTTTTTTTTTATGTATATCGTTTGGGTTAAAAAATGGACATCAATGTCTATGCAAAAAATTAGATCTTTTGAGCTAAAAGATTCGACCTAGATTTATTGCAAATTTTCAACCAAAATAGCTAGAGTTTATAGAAGAAACTTAAAGCCGGTCGTAATGGTTGGTCGTCCAACATGTTTGACCCCCCAACAAAAATGCGTTCTCCCCCTTACAACTCCCCTCAACCAAAGCGTCCTTTAGGCCAAAAAGGAAGAATTCATTCCAAAATAAGACCGAGTCGTGTGAGGTTTTGTGTGTGTGTGTGATGCTTTTGTTAAATGTTTCTGTACGATATATTTGAATTTAAGTGCGGTATGTTTTTGGTGGTGTAATCGGTCTCCTTATTAAACTAATTTGGTTATAAAGTTACTGTAGAGAGAGAGAGAGAAAAAACAGATATGACAATAATGTACTCGATCTTTTTGTGATCACCATTAAAGGGGGCGTAATATAATTTTGAAAATTGTCGTGTATACCAAGTTTTTAATTACCTATGTAAAAAAAGAGATCGAGTACCAACATTGTTACTCACGGAGGGATGGAAGTGGTACTCATACATGTATTGTGGTAGTGATCGTTAAAATTATTTTTTTTTAATAAATGTTAAACTTATAAGTTAGAGACGTAAAGTTGTTTAGCTGTATATCGTCTAGGTTAAAAGATTTGACACCAATATGTTTGAACTAAATCTTTTGGGTTAAAAGATTGAGCATTGATAAAGGGACCTAATAAAGAGACCTAATCATGGACCTAATGCTTAAAATACTTGTACAGTGCATGCACTGTACAAGTATGCACTGTACAAGTATTTTAAGCATTAGGTCCATGATTAGGTCCTTTTATTAGGTCCATCAAACATTTTCCTAAAAGATTTGACCTAAATTTATTGCAAGTTTTCAACCAAAACAGAAAGTGTTTATAGAAGAAACTTATGTCCAGCCGTAATGGTTATCGTCTAACATAGTCGACCTCCAATAAAGATGCGTGCTCCCCCTTACACCTCCCCTCACCCGACCGTCCCTTAGGGCAAAAAGGAAAATCCCAAAAATTATGTCATAACATTTTCAATTTCTATGACGATTTCCAAGAAAACACCTCACCAGGTCACTCTACTCCTTCCCCACTCTCTCTCACGAGGGTCATATGGCAATTGGCAAAAGACCAATTTTATATTTTGAGGAAACCTCATGGACTATGTTCACAATTTATTTCAAACTCTATATTCAAAATATATTCGTTAGTATTTCAATAGAAGACTTTAATTACAGATAGCTAAAAGTAGTTAGATAACTTATTAAGATTGGTATAAAATGCATCGATCAGGTATACCTAATTGAGTTGGCATGGATCGAAACACACACACTCTTTAAAAATATGCAAATATTAAATAAACATTGAAACATTAGTGTTAACGACGCGTGTAATTGTAGAATAAAAATATTTACTTTATCATCTTACTTCTATTCTTCCTTTTACTTGTAATTCATCCAATATATTGTTCAAAAGTGAGTCGTTTCTCAAAGTGTTTAGATAAATGACTTGTGAAAACAGAAACATTAGTAAAAGTTTCGGTAAAAAGATACTACCATTTTGGCAACTTAAACTAACGTTATTTGTTGGATTAACAAATTGGTTACACGTAAATTTCCTCAACTCCTCTAAAACTCGATGCGTTGATGAGGTCATTTATTTTTTGAGAAATTCATAACACCGTCATATATAAGAGTTTTTTGGTACCTCATCTGACAAGTATACCAAGTTGGTGATGTCTAAGTCAGTTTTTGTTTAAAAAAATCTTGCCATATTTTAATATTACGATCAATGATTATTTTATAGCTCTTTGTGATCGGTTTTCTTTCTAGATCGAATAAAATTTATATTTGGAAAGTGCGAGGTCATAAATAATTTCAACTATGTTTCTTATGCTATAATTAACAAATTGCATATGTTTAATGTTTATGGAGTGTTTTATTTCTATCACGATGATTATTTTGTTATTAACAATAAGATCATAAGATCGCTTTAGTGATTATTGTATTGTGTATTTGCCATACAATGATGCAGAAGTATTGCAAGTGATCAAAAGACATATACATGATCAAAATTACGCTCTTGTAATATAAGTTTCGAGAAAAGAAAGACGTCTAATAAAATATCCAAATACTGTAATTTGGACTACACATTCACGTATTCACTGCCAGTAAGTATCATATAATCTAATCATATTTTCATATCCGCTTAAAACAATAACGTTATGTTTACATTGTATAAGACATTGTTTTCCGACATGATTGCATAAAAATGTGAAACATACAACGAAAGCCGTTTTCTCCTAATGGCATCAAGGGAAGACTAATTGTCGTGATCCAAAATCATAGTAACCTAAACTACGGTAGCTTATATTATTAACTTTGTGGTGGATTGCTATACATATATTATACGAAATTTTGATATTTAGATCGAGTAAATATGAAATTATCCCCAGATATTATGATTGCTTAGCTGAGATGAAGTCATTCTTAACACGTACACACGCTTGGCGAAATAAGTTGTTATTGTAATGAACTTCCTACCATCATGTCGTGAAATTGTTTTCCTTTTTGTTTTGAAATAGGTTATTTGGACCCTTCTTATTTACAAGTAATACATTTATTTATTTATTTTTTATAATTTTGTTTGTATTATAAAATTATGTAACAGAATGTGTGGAACAAAAAATATAAAGTTTAACAAGTAAAAAGTATTAAACTGACAAAAAATACAGAACATAAACGGATAAAAAAACTGTATTATACTGTAAACAAATGGTCAAAGAGGTTGTTGAAAGTACAAAACATGTGAGTTAGGAGGGGTATTAATAACACAAACTCTTTGTTTTTTGGTTTCTCGAAGTTTTCTTCGTATAAAGAAAATGTAAAACATGCATGTTTGAATGGTAGTCTTGGTCAAGATTCATCCTAGATTACGGGGTCTAATGTTGTAATGTACATTGTACAAGGGTTTGCGCCGCTTTGGGTCCCATATTTCTATGTTGAATTGTTCTCTTCTTCTTTCACATGTTGAAGACTCTCATTGAAAGTTCTTTTCGAATCTTTTCATTTTAAATTTGC
This sequence comes from Artemisia annua, assembly GCA_014162995.1. Classification (NCBI taxonomy): domain Eukaryota; kingdom Viridiplantae; phylum Streptophyta; class Magnoliopsida; order Asterales; family Asteraceae; genus Artemisia; species Artemisia annua. The sequence continues at coordinate 45,886 of LBNU01039431.1, forward strand.
AACCATAATCGGCTGCAAAAAACTTTTTTATAAAACAATTCGATCTCCTACCTATGGCAATTTAGTAATTCATTGCATCCAAGTGTGAAAGATGTTAAAAAAATATGAAACTGAAACCAACTTGTTACATCCAAATGTGAACGATGTTAAAAAAATATGAAAAGTTATATTTTGCTAGACTAATTTGTCTTATTTTTATATTTATTTTGTCCTATTTTTTTACTCATTTATATAATTTTAGAATAAAAAAGAGTAGTATAACTATAAATAAAAGCTGTTAAAAAATTACAATGAATCAACCCAACGTCATATAAATATTTGGTCTAAATTTACATTTGGTCTAAATACTGGAGTACTACTTTTTATTTATAGTACACGCAAGATCCCCTCAACTAACCTAAGGAAATTTGTGCCAAGTGAAATGCAAGAAGAAATTCCAAAAAGTTACCAAAACCTTTAAGTATTTCATGATTTGGTCATCAATTGACCCCTTTTTCCATTTTAGTCATGCTCGATTGCTCGACTCCATATAGTTTTTGACATGTATCATTCCTTTGACTGCTTAGCTGCTCGACTTTAACTGCTTGACTGCTCGACTCCACCCAAATTTTTGACACGTGTCATTCCTTTTATACTTTTTCTTAGAAAAGTACAAAAGGAATGACACGTGTCAAAATTTGGGTAGTGTCGAGCAGTCAAACATGACTAAAATGAGAAAAAGGGTCAATTGATGACCAAATCATGAAATACCCAAAGATTTTTGTACCTTTTTGAGAATTTCCACGTACAAGAAATAACTCACCAAATAAAATTTTAAAACAAATTTATGCAATGATACGTGCCATTATGGTATTTGTAAAAAGAAAATGCTTGGGAAAATGTTACCGCTGAATATATAGAGCATGGATAAAAATCAATTCGAAGTATCATATCAATAAATAGAATAATAGATTGTTAACTTTTTAAGGAAGATACAGTAAATATACGAAGAGAAATATGATGTTGACTATTCATGTAGCTGTTAAGGTTTGTTGAGGGGATCTTTGCGTGTGCTAGAAAATTTAGACCAAATGTATATTTACCTTTTCAAAATTCTACTAATATTATATTTGAAATATGATTATTCTGCCGACACAATTTATTTACGTTACCCTCTATAAAGACATAGATCGTGATGTTTTAAGAGAAACAATTATAATGGTTTATAAGTGTGTTATTCGTGAAGTGTTTTTGACCTTTTATCATTAGGATAGAAAGCTGTTTGATAATAAACGTTTAATGTTTGCAAATTTTACAAAAGTGACTTTTCGAACATTACTAAAACAAATAATTTAATTTTAACGTTACTTTTGCTTTTACACATTATTATTTTAGCTACATCAACTGCTCTACTTACCGATACTGATTACAAATTTGCTACACAAGCTTCGCAAAATATAAGATATATGTGATAATAATTGGGTATTTGGGTGAAGAATTTGTACACAAGGAAGTTGCATATATATTTTCCGAAACTTTAAAAATGGCTTGTAATCCTCAAAATATGCTTTGTTAAACTCACCTCCACTATATCAAAAAAGGCCTTTTTTTTTTTTTTTTTTTTTTTTTTTTTTTTTTTTTTTTTTTTTTTTTAAGAAATAAAAAGTTTTAGGGAATTTGTGACTTACAGATTTTAAATTATGTTTCATGTCATGTAAGCTTAAAATACAAATGACTAATCGAAATGAATTGTTCCATTCTAAAAGGCATTAATATATGCTTATATTTTGTTTTATTTCTAAAATTCTGTTAAAGTCAGTAGTTTTACGTGGACCTTTTTACGTTGACATTTGACAATGTTAGGGGACTCTAAAAAAAAGTACAAAGCGAAAGACAAAAGATGGAAAAGGTATTTAACATGATGGTTTTATTCGAAAAACAACAAGAAATGATATCCTCCTTAGATAAAAAGATGTCTTAACAATTGCCTGTCTTCGCAGGGTGTTTCTTTTTCCCTTAGCTAAGGAATGGGTCCACACAAAGTATATAATAATGTTTTTTTTATGTGGAGCCCACCAATTTTCTACTAGTGCCTCTATCCCTATGTGAGTGGTATAATAGAGACTCTCCCCATTAAGACCATTTAAAAGCCGTGGGTTCTACATAGGCCCCACACATCCCCTTAGCTAACAAAAAAAAGAAACACCTTATCTAGTCTATCATTTACATCAATATTTATATGATGGTGTTAGAAAGCTATAATGAAACAAACCTTTTATGGTGGAGATATTTATCATCAAGTGTGTGTGTGTGTTTGGGTCTATCAAAGCAAAAACTACTTGATCTAAAATGTTAATGCATATTTCACATCCAATTTAAGCTAATGTGGCCCATTTTAAAGCTAAACAAATTACACTTTCATATATCCAAAGTACTGAACATTGTAGAGTAAATCTGTAAATGATAAGAATCGTACAGGTGGTTTATAGGAAATCAAGGATATCTTCTTTAGGGTTCCATAAGAGGATTTCCAATGGTGGTTTTTGAAAGACTCAACACTATTTGAGCAAGTCACTATAAGAGCTAGTGATGGACTCAGAAAAATAAGATGTGAGGGCCATTTTTTTTGGACAATAGCAACAGAATACAGAAGAAAAAGTATGATCGAAATGATAAATCGAGTATTGTTTCTTGGAGATGAATGATTTATAAGGTTTGAGAGTGTTGAATGTTGGATTTTAGTATGTAGGTGGGGGGAATTTAATTTTTCGTTGGGGGCACTTTCGAAAAAAGGTCAAAATAAAAAAAAATAAAAATAAAAAAATTACATTAAAATCCTATCTTTTTCGGCTAGCCATTTGGGGGGGT
>LBNU01039431.1:48821-61628 GCA_014162995.1 Artemisia annua
GTTTGTTATGAAAATGAACAAAGTGGTATAAATAACTTGTATTTGCATGATCAATCACCAATATAATCATGAAAAATAATAGGATGAAAGTATGAAAAGATTATGAAGATGTTCTTGAAGCTTACTTACAATCTTGGAGTGATTTGATGAGAAATGTGCAATAACTTAGTGTTTTGATCACAAATCCTTAACTAGGAAAGTAAATGGAGCTTGATTATGACTTGATCTTGAAAGTTTGATGGATCTTGCTTGGTTCTTGATGGTGAGCCGTGAGTGGGAGAGCAAGAGAGAAAAAGTGAGTATTTTGATTTGTAAAAGAGATGTTATGAATACTAGTTGGTGTTTACTTGACTTTTGGTAACAAATATCTATCCTTAATGGCACAATGGTAATTAAAGGGTCAAGTGGAAGTAACATGGTGGGGGGGGGGCACCCCAAACCTAATATATAGGTCCGCCCCTGATAAGGAGCACTAGGTGTTCATAAGCCATATAGCCTGTGTTATATCAAAAAGTGTTGTCAACTAATTACTTTTATCAATAAAACACAAATACAACAAAAAAAAAATGTCGTATAACACGGCTGGCGAATTTGGCGCGAGATGCTATGGCTTGGGGTAGGGTGTGGAGTGAAGCCATAGGGCTCACATTATAGGGTACCACCCAACCCTATAACGCTCGACACCTTATGCTCTAATGACTTATTGCGTTGAAGAAAATGACTTTATGTACCAAAGACTTGATATCAACCAAGCATTTGATGTATAGAAGTATACACTTTTTATTGATTTTCAATCTACATTGTCACTCTTAATGTATTTCTTGTACTGATTATAACAGCTTTTAGAAAAGCTTTTGCATTGGAGACCAATTTACAAAGATGACTTTTTGATAATACTAAAAAGCTTCTGTTGCAAATGCATCAATTTTTAAACACTTGGTACATTGGAGATGCTCTAAATACACCAAGTACACCTGATGATGTTCCTCCTTAAGATTTCTTAATAATTTGGTTTTTGTTACAAAGTGAGATGACCAAACTGACGTTGTCTTCTATAGGATGTATGATGTTTCGTAAACAATTTGATCTCCTAAATCAACCTAAGAGAAAAATACATATGTCCCAATCTTACAAAATTCTAACGAAGATAACACCCGGGTGTGTTTGTGTTGGCTTATTTAACGGGCTTATGAACTTATATAAATTTGGAAAATCTCACAAGCTCACTTTTTTCGTCTTACTTAAGGACTAAGGTTGTAAGCTCATGAGCCCAAACGAGTGGGCTTATGGAATTATGAGTTATGAGCTTTTTCTAATTTACATAAACTTTAACACCCACCTAACGTTTTGATTCAGTTTGATCTCCTAAGAATGACTATGTAGGGGCCGTAAAAATTATCACATATATTGATTCAATGTACAAGAACTTGCACACCCCATGACTGTAGATTATGAAGTTATGGATCATCTTGAAAGTGAATGAGCGAAAACCTACCTTGTGCAGCTAGAAAATTAGAACCATTCTGTGGATGGGAGTTGTAACAGTACAGAACACGTGGATAGCCTCTCCACTTCCCGAGGTACTCGAATTGCACTTTTTTTGGACTAGGTGCATTACACGCGTATTTTGGCGGTTTAACTTCGAATTCTTCCAGCGCACGCGTTGGGAATAATTTTGACACGGTTTAAGTTTAGCATCCGCAGGTTTTACCCTGCGCACACTAGACTGGGGGACATGATGACGTATAGTCTCCACTCGGGTCACGGACCCGATTAGTAAACAATACAAACACTTAAGCCCACCACGAGCGGGCCGCTATAACAATAACTAGACTACCAGTTAGAAGGTTTGGGCCCACAAGGCCCAAGCCCAAAGTTATTAATGGATTAGATACGGGATATCTCCTAAATAAAGGAGATATACACCAAATATCCGATATCGGCCAATAGGCCGAAGAGTGAGGAGCACGAAACCTTATCGGTTACGTGTATATAAATGGGGCATCATAGCTCTCGTCTAAGGTACGATTTACAAAACCCTAAACTTTTCACAAACCCTAAATTCGATTACTTACTCTCACACCGGAGGATAATCGGGGGAGACAATCCCTCGATAAGCCTAACGGTGTTTGTTGCTTTCATAGTGCGCAGGTCCCCAAGCATTATCATCTAATTGATACGAGAACAGGAACCCAAACAAGGAACGCCCAACTTTTGTATCAACACATTCTTTTATAACTATGCCGAACAATGAACCGAAATCAATACAATTATACTTATAATTTTCAGATTAGATGAGGAAGAAAAACCTCCTTCGGATGCTTGGAAATTGGTTGTGGCAAAAATGACACGAGGACTTGGGATTGGAAGTTTATACTTTTGCTAATTTAATCTTCTTACTAAGTGGAGACAGATTTTACATGGAACATACATGAGCCTCGTGGCTTAGAGTAATTCGAACAATATATAATGACGATGGGGGATTTTATAATGATAATATTTTTGCTAATATTAACCAAGGTTGGCCTCTTCTTCCCCAGACTCTTTGCGTTATAAACTAACGAAGAAGACTGGTTAATGACAATTTATCGCCCACATACAGTGCGAATTGTAACCATGACTAGAAGACATAACTCATACTTTCTTTGAATGCAATCATACAAAGGCCCTTGGACTTGAGTACTTTCATAGCGTAGAATTAAGAACCGCCTGATTAGTGTCAGAAATCTTAAACTTCATGTTGAAGCAAGCAGCTACTAAAAATAGCAACATGTTAGATTATATGAAGAAATAGCAACTCTAAACATTGTGGCCACCTACAAGGAAAACCTTGCTCCGTCTGGTCAATCAACATCAAAATTTGCATATTTCTGATTTACCGAACAATCAGAAAAGGCATAACATGGACTTAAAATATAAAGTTAAATTTCTGGTACAATACGATTCTTAAACAAAGCATGTCACAATCGTACAAAAACCTCTAAAATTTTACCCGAGAAGAATTGATTTCATTGTAGCTTAGAAGGCAGTATTAGATACGGGATATCTCCTAAATAAAGGAGATATACACCAAATATCCGATATCGGCCAATAGGCCGAAGAGTGAGGAGCACGAAACCTTATCGGTTACGTGTATATAAATAGGGCATCATAGCTCTCGTCTAAGGTACGATTTACAAAACCCTAAACTCTTCACAAACCCTAAATTCGATTACTTACTCTTACGCCGGAGGATAATCGGGGGAGACAATCCCTCGATAAGCCTAACGGTGCTTGTTGCTTTCATAGTGCGCAGGTCCCCAAGCATTATCATCTAATTGATACGAGAACAGGAACCCAAACAAGGAACGCCCAACTTTTGTATCAACACATTCTTTTATAACTATGCCGAACAATGAACCGTAATCAATACAATTATACTTATAATTTTCAGATTAGATGAGGAAGAAAAACCTCCTTCGGATGCTTGGAAATTGGTTGTGGCAAAAATGACACGAGGACTTGGGATTGGAAGTTTATACTTTTGCTAATTTAATCTTCTTACTAAGTGGAGACAGATTTTACATGGAACATACATGAGCCTCGTGGCTTAGAGTAATTCGAACAATATATAATGACGATGGGGGATTTTATAATGATAATATTTTTGCTAATATTAACTAAGGTTGGCCTCCTCTTCCCCAGACTCTTTGCGTTATAAACTAACGAAGAAGACTGGTTAATGACAATTTATCGCCCACATACAGTGCGAATTGTAACCATGACTAGAAGACATAACTCACACTTTCTTTGAATGCAATCATACAAAGGCCCTTGGACTTGAGTACTTTCATAGCGTAGAATTAAGAACCACCTGATTAGTGTCAGAAATCTTAAACTTCATGTTGAAGCAAGCAGCTACTGAAAATAGCAACATGTTAGATTATATGAAGAAATAGCAACTCTAAACATTGTGGCCACCTACAAGGAAAACCTTGCTCCGTCTGGTCAATCAACATCAAAATTTGCATATTTCTGATTTACCGAACAATCAGAAAAGGCATAACATGGACTTAAAATATAAAGTTAAATTTCTGGTACAATACGATTCTTAAACAAAGCATGTCACAATCGTACAAAAACCTCTAAAATTTTACCCGAGAAGAATTGATTTCATTGTAGCTTAGAAGGCAGCACCTATGATGCAGAATTTTACTTCTTGGGGACACGGTAGGCTCCAACCAAACAAGCATGGTCACGTTCGAAGGGTTCAAGGGTAACCTGCTCTATTGGTTTAAACTTCTCAGCTTAAAGCTTCTTCACTTCTGAGGCAAAAACAGCCACTATTGGGACAGTAGAATCAATGCAGTTTGCAAATAAGGTTTCTGAAAAAAACGATGATATTATGATTCATGAAGCAGAAACATCATACAGATAAACAATAAGCATAATATCTTAGTTGAAATATTAGTATGTATGAACAAAATGATCAATAACAAACCTTGATTAATATAAAAATGTAGCAAGGCAACTTTATAACATATTTAAACTATGATTGAAGATTGGGTTCTTCCGTTCTTGAAAATGGGTTGTTCGTTAATGAAAAAAAAAATGATTGAGATCAGTTTAACATGCAATGTAAGTCAACAGTAATTGGTATAGGTTAGAAGTGTATATTGTTTATGATTAGAGAGTTGTTGTAATCAGTAACTATGTTTTGTGCATTTATCTTCTTTTACTCACATTCAAGTTTTTATTTTTATTTTTTATTTTATTTTATTTTTTTTTTATTTTTTGAGTTTTCAATCCCACATGGGTAAAGAGAAAAAACTTTGCTTACTTTATATACTCCATGTATTTAGTTCGGTTAGCTTGAGCTTTCCATATTATGTTTGTCGCCAAGTGAATCTTCTTTGATAAGCAAAATATCAATAGGGATTTATCTATGTGAGAAATAGTATCAATTTTTTATTTTTTTATTTTTTATTTATTTTTTTCTCTCATTGTTCAGATTTTTGCGAGTTGGGTTAGATTCAAAATTTGTTAAATTCAAATTTTGTTGCAAAGTTTTGAGTTTTCAGTCCCATATGCGTAAAGAAAAGAAACTGTGCTTACTTTATATACTTCATGTATTTATTTCAGTTAACTTGAGAATAGCATTATGTTGTTGCGTTGGCAATCTGAATTGATAGGCAAAATATCAATATGAAATTGCTAATGAGACAGAAAATTTGACTTCTCAATTTTTTGTTCTCAGATTTCATACTTTTGCGAGTTGGGTTAGGTTCAAAATATGTTTCTTTAAATTCAAATGTTGTTGCATTTGATGTTTCGTTCTACTAGACCAACTAATGAGATTTCAGCAAAATAAAATAAAATTCAGTAACTCTAAATTGACACAGTTTAAGTTAGGAGCTGATGCCATATTCAGCAAAATAAAATTCACTAACACTACATCGGCGCGTGGTTAAACCGAAAAAGTAAATAAATAAACCAAGAGACAACAAAATTCAACGAAAATGAAAAAGCTAAAGATTTAGCTCATGAACTGGCAAAGGTTTTTGTTTTTTTTTTTGTTTTTTTTGTTTTTTTTTAGTGGCAAAAAGATGAAATATATATGTTAAACTTCAAACCATATATCTTTTGTACACACCAAGCAAACAAATGAATTGATGGACATACCAAAACAATTAAAAGTTGCACAAAATATAAGAGCATACAAACACCATACTAAAAAAGTAAAAAACATATTCTAGCAACAAATCATCACCATACTCACCAGAGGTCTACTTTCCAAAGATAAGACTTTTTTATAGACCATGAAGAAACTGCTCCTCTTGACTACATTTCCATTCAAACATGATTATACCGAGAATGTCTACAGCTGAACCATGAGAAGGCATCATCAAAGCCAGTGTAAAACTCTTGTGTTAATACAAATATCGCCTAAAAACGTTATTTATATTTTACGATCTTTGCTAAGTTTTGTTAACGACAAAGTGTAAACTTTAGTTTTTAGTAAAACATGATTATAGTTTAAGTCTTGCTTAAACTAGACTTTATCTCATTTGCTACACTTACATATTAAATATAACATTGTTATATTTCTAAATATAGAATATATAACATGACATCATGGCATGCATCATAAGCATTTATGGAAAGCTTTCTTTGTTGACTTTCCATAATGTCTCTTACACATTTAGAAGGTTGCTTACTCTATCTATTGTGTGTTGACTAAGAACAAACATGATTTGACATTACTTTATATGGAAAGATTTCTTGTAGTCTTTGACTGTCAGACCTGGCGGAACCCTTGGGTTACAAGGGCGGAACCCTTGATTTGGTTCCACCAGATCCGCCAGTCTGCTGGTTTGGTTGGATATAAATACCAAGCCACTTGCAAGAAATCACCCATCACTTTTAGATATACTTTGCATACAAACTCTCACTTATCTCATCTAACTCAGTAGCAACTCACTTGTGTGATTCTCTTATGTAGAAAGGAAGTTCACAAGGTCATCCGAGAAGTTACAAGTTTCAACTCAACGTTGCAAGACTTGTTAGACTTCCATTGTGTAAACTCATATAGTTTATACTTTATTTGTATATTGATAGAAAGTGATCGGTTAGTATTTTAGTCCTCAAAATATATTAAGTGATAGGAGTGGTTGTACCTTTGTAAAAGAACTCGACATCTAGTTTAGTGTCGGAAATAGTGAATAGGCGACGTTAGGGTGGTTCTACCTTGAACTAGGAACCGGTATTTAGCTTTGTACCGAATAAAGTGTAAGCGACGATTGTAAGGGTTTCTCCACCGGTGAAAGGAGCTTGTTGACTAGTGCTTGAAACTCTCGAGTTGGAAACTCGGGGCGTGGAGTAGGGCAAGGAAAAAGAGTCCTTGTAGCCGAACCACGATAAACAATCGTGTTGTGGTTTGATCGTTTCTCTCTTTATACTTGCATGTTAATTAGTTAGAATTGTTGGTTACACGTAAAGCTTTTCAAAGATTAACAAGTTAAAAAGCGGTAAACTATTCAACCCCCTTTCTAGTTTTCTACAATTGGCATCAAGAGCTACGTTACTCAAGATCTTTAAAATATATTGTATTTTAAAACTTGAATCGATCCATGGATTTTGAAAATCTCAAAGAAGGGCAATCTATTCAAAGGCCACCGCTATTTGAAAAAGAAAATTTCCTTGAATGGAAAAGTAAATTTGAAAACTATGTAAGATCAATAGATCAATATCTTTGGCATATTATTTCCATTGGTGATTTTAAACCGACAAAAACAAGTTTTGAAAATCAAGATGACTAATCTTAAATTTGATAAAAACACTAAAGCTAAGATAATGATTTATAAAGCTTTAACTAGGATTGAATATGAAAGAGTGTATTTTTGCCAAACGGCTAATGATATTTGGAAAAATATATTAAACTTTCATCAAGAAATATGTCAAGTCAAAGATGATCAATTTGATCTTACGTATGAGTTGTTAGTCTTAGAAAAACTAATAGATAAACACTTAGTTGAAGTAAATATATGTGCTACGAGTTTAAATGTTTTTAATGAAGGTATAAGTGAAGATGAAAACTTGTGTCTAGCTCAAAAAGGACTTGTTTATGAATCATGGAGTGACACGGATGAAGATGACGACAACTATCTGATTTGTAGTCATGAAGTTGATAAAACCACAAACAACTTGAAACCGAACACTTTTGTTTTGACACATTCATCTTAGAATTCTCTAAACTAGAAAATGAATCTAAACATGTAAGTAACATGAACCTAAAAGCAATCTCTAAAAATGAACCATCAAAATCTGTTGAGAGCAATTCTGAAATGGAAATCATATTCGAAGATAAAATGTCTAGACTTAAGAGTAATGTTGAAATTGACCTAGAATGCAAAATATGTCAAGACTACAAACATGAAATTAAAAGACAAATTGAAAAAGGAAAAATGTTAGTTAAATTTGAAGAAAGTTCTAAATCCCTTAAAAGATTATTGAAAAGCCAAAAGGCATTTAGAGATAAAACCGGATTAGGATTTAACTCAAATGAATCTTCAACAAGTAAGATAAAACAAGTTAAGTTTGTTAAGCATAGAAGAGAAATTTAGAAGTAACTCCATCTCTAATAGAGACTTACGATAAAAGGATTAAAAATGTCATGTTCCGTACTTTTATATGTTTGTCTAACCTCCTTGGATTCATGAGTATTTGAGTTTCCAAGCTTTCCTACAAGTCAAGATAAAACGCTTAATGACTATCTTCATGATAGCTTCTCTGTGGAACTTAAAAGGCACGCATTATTTCTACTTACCTATTGATTGACACATGTTTGTAGCTTAAGATTCATCGTGTGTAGAATTAGTAGTTCATAGCTTTAGTTGTTCTTTCTTTAGTAAGTTATAACGAGGATTGGCTCCTCTGTGGTTAAAGGATTTCCACATAACTATGAATGGGAGACATAAGGTGCATCGTTTCACTTAGCCTTCGGACATAGAAAATTGGAACTCTCGAGTGAGTCTCACTTAATACTTTTCTACAAGTGAGGTAACTAAGAATCTCCTTAGTGATAAGATCACGAACACTTTTATGATGCTTGCAAAATTCAATAAATAAAATACTCCATAATAGTTTATGAGATAATATCATCTAAACACAAAGTTTTGAATTTTAAATCATAAAAACTATCGTTTAGTAAAGCTTCACAGGAAGCATTGAAAAAGTAATGGAGTATATCAAAACATTTCTTTTAAGAAAACATTGTATTCTAAAACATCAAGGTTTTACACATTAAAATTCGATTTTAATTTTATGAAAACATACTTCTTGGATGATGTCATAATAACACTGGTTATACTATTTTGAACTAGGAAACCTAATGAATCGAGAAATTGTTAAACTCAACACTCAACTAATGACCATCTCGCTTCAAGACATCACCTTCGGTAAATTATAATTTAATGAAAAATTGAATAATGGTAAGATAAAAGAGATTAGGAAATGACAAGGAAGATGAACTATTAAATAAAAGAATTTACCAAAGGATTTAAAAGTCATTCATTAGATTAGTGTCATTAGGAATTTTTATAAAAGAAACCATAAAAACATGAAATGGAAAGTATGTTATCTCGTGTCAAGGATCGGTCTAAAACAAGTATCTTGGGATAATAAACTAATCCGATAAAAATAAAGTTTTGACCTTACCATCTCGATCAAAAAGTTAAATCATAATTGAATCTTACAAAATAAATAAAGATGCTGGAAAAGAAAATAAACAAAGTCAAGATAAGAATACTATGAAAGACTTTTCGCAAGCTCTAAAAGGCAAGGAATAATCACTTAGAAGTCATTCCTAGTTCCTCAAAAGTACAAAATGAATTACGTGTTCTATGTCTCAACAAGGATGAGAAAAGTGAATCCGTAGACAACACTAGATAAAGAGACATGATTGAAAGTCTACTTTACCTCACGGCTAGTAGACTCGACGTTATGATTAGTGTTTGTTTATGTGCTTGTTTGTAAGAAGATACTAATCCACCTTGAAGCTGTTAAATGTAGTTTTAGATTATTGCATACTTAGAATTATGATATCTCAAAGGAACGAGAGTAGACACCACAGTGTATGACAACTTGGACCATGTCGATAACTTTGTTGATATAAAAGGCACAAATTGTATTTGTACTTTTACTTAGACATTGTCTCACCTCATGGTTCTTTAAGAAACAAACGTTTCATGCAACTTCCACATACTAAAGCCGAGTCGGGCTGAAAAGCATGTCAACAAGTTCCTTAAAATCAAGAAGGATCTCGTCAACCTCACATTCTCAATTGATGTCATTTGCGTCATTTAAGCAGCAACAAAAGAAGCATCGACCTCAGTGATAACTCAATCCAATGTACTCTTGCTAAACGTGTTAAAGTCCATTATCCTCGCCTTGGTTAAAATGTTCATTGAGGGACATCTCAACCGAGAAAGTTTCATGCGGAAACCACATTGTCAACACGTTCATGAAACCTCTTAAATAAGAAACATTTATTCTTCTTAGACTTAGTTTATGACTAAATGATCCTATACTATAGTATTGAACCTTAGAATAAAATCACAAAAATCAAAACAAATCAAGACATTTTTCCACCTCTGCTGATATGGCGGAACCTTTCGACCTAACGGGCGGAACCCCCATTTTGGTTCCGCCAACTCTGCAGATAAAAATATGTCTAGCTTAAACCAAACACTCCCTAACCCTCAACAATCACTTATTCACTGCTACTATTCACGACCAAAACAACACCGCACACGAAAAATTAGGGCTTCTCTTCAATCACTCCTTACTCCAATCAACTTTGTAAGTATTCTTAACATAATTGTGTTTTTAATCTAGGTATAACATCTTCATTTACACACTATAATTGATATCTTAGGGTTTATGCATAAAATGGGGAATTCATAAAAAACCTTGCTCAAAAACAAAACTAATCATGTTTCCCTTTGATTATGTTCTTGCATCCTTTAAACAACATCACAATTAGCCAAACATCCCTTATAAAACCTTTTTGAAAAATCACATTCACAATTAGAACATAACACTTCACCTCATTGTTAAAACAAATGAAAAACATTAAGTAAGCACCATTTGCACAAACTCTTGAATGATAAAGAGAATGCATAATAAATATGCACTTTTAGTTACATTTTAAACTACATTAAATTAGAAGAGTTAGGATCATCATGTGTTTCAAAACAAAATTTGCACAATAAAAACGTTTTGAACATCATCATGTATAAAAGATAACAACATTTTCACATTGCTTGCATAAAGGCACACACTAGATCACTCTCATTTTAAATGTCATCGATCTCAACTAAAATATAAAATTTTTGTAATTTCTAGGAATCAACATGCCTCCCGCAACATTCTTCGATCACAAACGCACCCTCAAGTGTCTACCCAAACACCATATGACCAAAGGTCTCACTCCACACCGAGTCAATGTCTTTAAGGGATTAGAGAAACATTATGTTCATGAGGGAAGAACCATCGATCAATCCTTCCTAGAAGGAAACACCATTCGCCAAGACTTAGCTACCATCAACTTTGATTGTCTCCTAGATATTGATGAACCAATTTGTCCTAGGTTCATTCTAGAATTCTATGCTACCGTAGATCTCTCGAGTGACGAATATGGTCATATATCCGTAGAATTTTTCATCAATGAACACAAAACCGTATTACCTCTAGATGAATTTGCTAGAATCCTTGGTATTCCAAACAATGGCACTTGTCTTTACACGGACAAATGGCCACTTTCTACTCTAGACACCATAGAGCAAGATTCCTCTTATGCCACTCCTCTCGTTAGTAAGGAAGTGCTTCATGACCATCTCTTCACTAGCACATCCATCACTAGGAAAAATCATTCGGGAAGTGATGTGAACAAAGACCCGTTTGGAATGGAACTTAATGAACTTAAACCTCAATTTAAGAAATGGGAAGAGGTTCTTAGGGCTAATGTCATTAGTTCCATAGGAAATAGAGATCATGTGAACACAAGTCTAAGTTATATGCTATTTAGTATCTCCACTAGACAACCCTTCAATTTGGCTTACTACATGGCTAAAAGAATGGCTGATATACCTCTTAATGGAAAAACCGCTCTCCCATATGGAATGCTTCTCACCCGTCTCTTTAGAGCCGTCTCACCTATTCCACCAAATAGCCGGGATGTTCGTCTTGATTATCCACTCATTCCTCACACCTTTGTTCCTCTTAGTTCTAAGAGAGTCTTTAAGACTCAAGGGAAATGCCTTCGTTCTCCTTCACCTTCATCCTCATCTTCATCAATGAGCGAAGACGATGGTCTTCCAAATTCAAAGTTAGCCACTTTCGAGTACCTTGAAAAACTTCCCACCTTCAAGAATGAGTCAGAAGAATTCAAACAAATGAAAGGAATGTGGAAGTGCATTGGAAGGTACATTGGAAAGATGAAGAAGAAGTTGGATCGCTTGTGAAGATTATGCTTAAGGAGCGTTTGGCACTAGTAGTTATTTGGACAATTTGAATGTTTAACTCTATGTTTTATGAATTTATGTACTTGTAGGAATATTTTATGTTGCTTGGAACATATTTGAACTAACGATGATGCAAGAAGACGACATTTGATATGTTGTCAAATTTTCAAGTTTATGCTTAATTTCACTAAGTATAGGAACCTCCGATCAAAGTCCAATGGTAAGAATGTTTCTATGTTCAAACTTTTCATTTCTGATGCGTGGGTTTCGCAACCTTCGCAGTAGGTTTTACCTCTCAAGGGATCTTGAGAAGCTTGCAATCCCCACCAGGCAGTGTACCTGACCGATGTAGTATAGTAAAGTGGCAAGTACCGGGGGATTGATCGTTCTCTCGGGGAATAGCGTCGTTAGGATTGAAAACTACTCTAATTTAGGTCTAAGGGTTGAGGGATGATTCTTTTTGTATTTTTTATATTTTATGAAAGCAAGTAAAATCTCGGGTATTGGAAGAGTGGGCAGAATTAGTTGCTAGTCAACTAACCCAAATAACTACAATTGCAAATAAAATAAAATAACAAGAAAATAAAATGGTTGTGAAACTTATATGGAGAGAAGTGTGTTTACTTAGATTTCACTACTCCCTAGCTATCTTTTACCGGTTAATTGGTTTGTTACAATTGTGTGGATGACGGGTTGTATTCCTTTAAACCATTCGTAGGGCCGTGTACGATCTTCCCTAACTCTATAAGCTCCTACTTCACTCTATGTCGAGCCGACAACTAGCTCCTAACATGAGATCACAAGA
>LBNU01039431.1:62244-74171 GCA_014162995.1 Artemisia annua
GCAAGTTCTAGAATCTAAATATTACCGGTACACAAACAAGCATCTAAATAAACTTAGTAGATCGCTAGCGCGAGTCCTTGACGCTTCAACTAACGGATGGTCACTAGTGCACTTCCTAGATCGCTGGCGCGTTATTTGCATAACGGATGGTCACCAAGTCATACATTAGATCGCTAGCGCGTTAGTCAATTAATCTAACACTCGGATGGTCACTACCTTATTCATAAATTTTTGACTGGTACGGCTTTTGGGCTAGTAATAAAATTCCCTATTTATGAGACGCTTATTATGCCTAAAGTTTCACTCCTATAAGTTGTAAAAAATTTTAAATTTGGCGCTAAAATTGCCCTAACAAATATTTCTCTCAGTTTTATTACACATCTACCATAAAACAAACAAAAATCAAGCGTAATAGCATTTTCTAAGGTGTCTTCATTTACCCCCCCCCCCTTACACTTAAACCGAACATTGTCCCCAATGTTCACATAAAAGATGTAAAAGTAAAGAAAATGAAAGAATGAAACAAATACTCCCCTGATTCGTTTGATGTGGATCGTGTGGTAACATGGTTAGATCTTCTTCCAAGATGATGTAATATCTTCAAGATTAAAGCGACGCCAAAAACTTGATGTCATGAACTAAATGACATGTTCATCTTATTGTCCAATATAACCTGCTAAACTTGAGAAAACAATCTAGGCAAACCTTGCGTAAAATCGGCGGTAAAATCAATATAAGGATATAATGCTTGTAGAATGAAAGTTTGCANCCCTGATTCGTTTGATGTGGATCGTGTGGTAACATGGTTAGATCTTCTTCCAAGATGATGTAATATCTTCAAGATTAAAGCGACGCCAAAAACTTGATGTCATGAACTAAATGACATGTTCATCTTATTGTCCAATATAACCTGCTAAACTTGAGAAAACAATCTAGGCAAACCTTGCGTAAAATCGGCGGTAAAATCAATATAAGGATATAATGCTTGTAGAATGAAAGTTTGCAGATTACTGGAATTAAAGATGCAGTAAATTTCATAATCTCGGCTTTAAAAACTTTTCTGGAATTAGTACCTGACGCCGTCAGGTTGTAAAGCTGACGCCATCAGAACTGATCTAATAGAATTTTTATGTTTAGTTTCCGGAAAATTTCTGGAAAAACAAATACCTTAATTCCTGGAATCCTGTAAAATTTCATTATGACTCGATACAAGCATTTGACTCAAACAAATACTAATATGTATGTTCATTTTATATTGCTACGATTCATGCTCAATTCGTCTTTTAAATAAATTTAGATTTCCTTTACACTTATCTTTTACAAAATACCTTTATATGTAGTTAAGACGAAATTAAAAACAAAATAAAGCATTTTCACAATGTATTTTGAAACATGAATTGTTAGCAATAAAAATAAAACATACACACGGAAACAAATAAAATCAAATAAACAAACAAACAAAACAAATAAAGCTTGGGTTGCCTCCCAAGAAGCGCTTTTCTTTATTAACGAGTCTTGTAGCTAGACCCAAAATCACTCTCTATTACGTGACTCTATTGTTGGTCACGATTTCTAGGTCATCCTCGGGCTTAGTCTTATATTCCGAACCTAGTTGCAAGCATTCTTTGTAGAAACCAAATATTCTACCCATAATCGTAGTACACATCCGATTCATGTTTCTTAAGACGTTCAAGCAAGTTACCATATAGGAGGTTAGCCAGTTTTCTTAAGCCTAACATCGACATCACCCACCCATAACAATCAATAACAAACCAACAACAAGTAATCAATAGCTAGATTTCATTAGATCCAAGCAAACACAAGAGAAACCTAGCCTAACATGTTAATTAAAAGACAAGCATAAGATGTAATCAAGCAACACATAGACATATTGATTGATTTGAAAGGAGACTTATATTTAATTAAGCATGAGTGAATCAAGGGTGGAAAACCCTTGAAAATACTATAAAACACGACCTAGGGTTTATCCCTAAAGTTCTCCCAAAAGTTACACACATAATGAATGAAAATTGGAAAAGTATATAAGATTTTACACTTTGACGGCGTCCGGTTATAGGTCCTGACGCCATCAACTCGCCGTGTCTAGGGTTCTCAGATCACCTAGATCAACTTTTGACACCGTCACTCTATAAACCTTCTGGGCCATCTCTCTTTAGCTTTACACCTGACTGCCTACTTTTCTTAACACCTGACACCGTCAGGTGTAAATGTGATAATTCCTTCCTTGGTCGCCTAGTTGAGTCAGAATCCACCTCTTCATCTTAAGGTGACGGCGTCAGCATCCAAAGCCTGACGTCGTCAGGTAGGAATTCCAGCTTGATTTGAGACTTTGTCGTTTTCTTCACTTTTATGCTCCAAAAAACGTCCAAAATGCAATTTTTTTGAGAATTCCTCCTAAAAGTACCTAAAATGACAAAAGGAACGATTTAAGGCAATATTTGATCATAAAATAACGATTTAGGGATTAAATGACCCCTAAAAGCGTAACACTTTTCGCCTCATCAATTTCCTAACCAGATATAGCATAAATTTTATGTTCCAAGAGTTTTCGGAAAAATTGGATTTCGTCTTGACCCTCGTGCACGTGTTTTGTCTGCAATCAGACCCCTGGCGGGTTTGGCGGAACCAAAAAATAGGGTTCCGCCAGTACAAATTTCTGGGTAAACCCAGTTTGGCCCAATGGATCAGACGGAACCCAAAGAAGGGTTCCGCCTATGTAATCGGTTGGTTCCGCCAGTCACCTGCAGAAAACTTTTTATTTTTCTAAAATTTACACCTTCTTGAAAGACCAAATCATTTTCATTAGTAAGAAACATCTTCCCTTAGTTCAAAAAAACACATTAGGATTACTCTTACACACTAAAACAATTAGGAAGCTTCTTCCCGCCAAAACTCAAATTCAAACCATATAAACCCAAGGATCCTTTCTTCATAAAGCAAGGAACCCTCCTTAAGGTTCCTTGAAATCCGTGGAACTTCCTAACCAAATCATCTTCCATGATCACATAGCACTAAGTGCATAAGTTAGTATTTCACTCCATCCACCTCCATTGGATTGACTTCCAATGACTTGACAAGTTCTTGGAACTCTTCCAAATGATGAGAAACCTTCAATTTTGTATGGAACAACATCAAATCCAAACACTCCTTTCCATAACATGTTCTCCTTATAAATCAACCAACATTCATACTTCCAATTCACACCATCACCACCACTTCTCTTAATCTCATAAGCCTAGCTAACCAAAGTCTTGAGATGACTAAATCCAACACTTCATCTGAATCGTCAAGATCTATTAGGAAAACTGCTAGGATTAGTGTCAAACCATGTTGCTTCAACAAAACCATTCAACTAAGTTCATCATTTCGTCACCCATTCAAGACACTAACTTCCTCAACCTTGCTACTCCAACACCATCTCCAAAACCTTGCAATGCCAACATAATCACTACTCCGCAGCCAACTAAAACACCGAGTGATTCAATATCATCTTCCGCACCAACTCAACCATCAAAAACTCCATCACCAAAATCACCTCAATCACCAACATTAACACCAATGGAACTTCTCCAAACACCACCAACATCACCACATCCATTTTTGGAAACTTTATAAGACCTACCACCTAGATCATCAAATCCACCACCATTGCCACATTTTGAAACCATTGCTCAAATGGAAACCCAACCACAACCAAGACTTCAACCAAGTCGGTCATTAGATCATGAACCGCATCAACCATCATTGGTAGAGCGTTTGGCTTACCGATATGCAAGACCCTCAATCTTTCCACAAGATCAAGTTCATACACAACCACAACCATCATTGTTCAACCCAACTCACAAAAACATTCATGGTCCTATTTACGGAGAACCAAACTTCAACTACTATGATCAACACCAAGACCTCAACACTCGTTTGAACCATTTACATGCTTTCAAACATATGGTTGACTCTCATCTCAACCATGTTCATAGATTTCCAACCAACTCTATACTCATCCATTGTAGGAAATCAAATACCTCTCAACCATCCACATTTGCTCCATCAACAACCAATAATCCACCAACAACCAATGAATTTCCTCTTCCACCAAATTTTCCCCGCCATGATTGCGGACATTGTGAAAGAACCTCTCACATAAGTGAATGATGTCAAACGGACATCCGTGAGCTAACCTATGAAATGATATTTATCCTAAACCACATCTTGGAGCATCTAAACGCCATCTCCCATCCACCACAACACCCTTAGAACTTGTTCTAACAAGATGTTTCTTATTAAGGATTATGTTAGTCTTTTTATGGTAGTAGTAATGTCCTTTACTTTTAATTTATTTTCATTTCTTTTCTTTCCTCAAAAGTAGAAGTTTTATCTCTTGTCTTCTAGTTTGACATTTGTCAAAACTAAATTTTACTAGAAATAAAAATCAATTCTACTATAAAATGCATTTTTGTGGATTGACTTTTAGGAGTATAATGTGAGTTCTCATTTGCTCATGACTTGTTCTCTACTTGTTCCTTGTGGAAACTAACTCTCTTTTGTAGGTTAAAAATCCATGAATCCTCTCTTCGCACTCCATTTAGGGGGAGTATTATCCAAGGGGGAGCATTTGCATAATTCCCCTTCGCAACTCTTCTTTTTGTTTCGACAAAAAGGGGAGAAAATATATCTTAACTTATGAAACTTATAATATGAAACTTATAATGACTTTCATCAAATAAGTAAAACAAGTTAAAATATAAACTTTTAAAGACTTAACACTAGAATTCGTGATTTACCTAAAAATAAAGTTGATGTTTTGTCATCAACAAAAAAGGGGAGATTGTTAATACAAATATCGCCTAAAAACGTTATTTATATTTTACGATCTTTGCTAAGTTTTTTTAACGACAAAGTGTAAACTTTAGTTTTTTAGTAAAACATGATTATAGTTTAAGTCTTGCATAAACTAGACTTTATCTCATTTGCTACACTTACATATTAAACATAACATTGTTATATTTCTAAATATAGAATATATAACATGACATCATGGCATGCATCATAAGCATTTATGAAAAGCTTTCTTTGTTGACTTTCCATAATGTCTCTTACACATTTAGAAGGTTGCTCACACTATCTATTGTGTGTTGACTAGAACAAACATGATTTGACATTACTTTATATGGAAAGATTTCTTGTAGTCTTTGACTGTCAGACCTGGCGGAACTCTTGGGGTACAAGGGCGGAACCCTTGATTTGGTTCCGCCAGATCCGCCAGTCTGCTGGTTTGGTTGGATATAAATACCAAGCCACTTGCAAGAAATCACCCATCACTTTTAGATATACTTTGCATACAAACTCTCAATTATCTCATCTAACTCAGTAGCAACTCACTTGTGTGATTCTCTTAGGTAGAAAGGAAGTTCACAAGGTCATCCGAGAAGTTACAAGTTTCAACTCAACGTTACAAGACTTGTTAGACTTCCATTGTGTAAACTCATATAGTTTATACTTCATTTGTTTATTGATAGAAAGTGATCGGTTAGTATTTTAGTCCTCAAAATACATTAAGTGATAGGAGTGGTTGTACCTTTGTAAAAGAACTCGACATCTAGCTTAGTGTCGGAAATAGTGAATAGGCGACGTTAGGGTGGTTCTACCTTGAACTAGGACCCGGTATTTAGCTTTGTACCGGTTAAAGTGTAAGCGACGATTGTAAGGGTTTCTCCACCGGTGAAAGGAGCTTGTTGACTAGTGCTTGAAACTCTCGAGTTGGAAACTCGGGGCGTGGAGTAGGGCAAGGAAAAAGAGTCCTTGTAGCCGAAGAACGATAAACAATCGTGTTGTGGTTTGCTCGTTTCTCTCTTTATACTCGCATGTTAATTAGTGTTAGTTAGTTAGAATTGTTGGTTACACGCAAAGCTTTTCAAAGATTAACAAGTTAAAAAGCGGTAAACTATTCAACCCCCCTTCTAGTTTTCCACACGTAGTACACATCCGATTCATGTTTCTTAAGACGTTCAAGCATGTTACCATTTGGAGTATTGCCAGTTTTTTTTCTTAAGCCTAACATCGATAAACATTCACCCAACAACAATTAATAACAAACCACCAATCAATAATCAATAACTAGGTTTCATTAGATCTAAGCGAACACAAATAAACCTAGCCTAGCATGTTAAAGGAAAGAAAAGCATACGATATAATCAAACAACACATAGACATATTGAATGATTAAAGGATAATTTATCTTTAATTGAACATGGAAGAAAAGAGGGTTTGAAACCCTAAAGTTGCTGTAAAAGTCGACTAGGGTTCGTTCCCTAAGTTCCCTACCAAAAGTCCTCCTTAATAAATGAAAAATCGAAAAGTATATATAGAATTACAAAGGTGACGGCGTCCCCTTTTAATGGATGACGCCGTCATCTCGCCGCGGCTAGGGTTTCTTGTCGCCCAATCCTTCTACTTGACGCCGTCTACTTGTAAGGTTTCTGGGCCGTCACGCTATAGAGAATACACGTGACGGCCTACTTCAGGTAAAGAGTGACGCCGTCACGTGCTATGGAGAAAAAATTCTTCTGGCGCGTCAAGTGTAAACGTGATATCCACCTCTTGTCTTAAAGAGTGACGCCGTCCCTTTGGAATAGGTGACGCCGTCAGGTACAATTTCCAGCTTGGATTCTTGACTTTGTCGTTTTCTTCTCTTTTTGCTCCAAAAACGTCCAAAATGCTTTGTTTTCCAGAATTCTTCTCAAAAGTACCTAAAATGACAAAAGGAACGATTTGAGGTAATATTTGACCATATTATCACGACTTAGGGCTTAAATGACCCCTTAAAAGTGTAACACTTTTCGTCTCATCAAATACCCTTACACTTGAGATTTGCTTGTCCTCAAGCAAATAAGCTTTTATTCTAATTAAAATACAAGTTAGGGGTCATTTAACATTAATATAAAAGTAATTACAACAAATGATCATTCCACCTTAATCAAAATAAGCACGAAAATTATACCCTAGCACCTCATAAATAGTGTTTGGATACTCTCAGCTCTCGGGTGTTATAAACCTATATATAACTAATGGAAATGGAAAAATATCACTCACTACCCGTCATAGCAAATAGATTACCATAGGCTTGGAAAAGGATCAAAAACCTCCACCACTAAGCGTAAGCACCTAAGATAAACTATCAAAGAGGGCTTTTCAAGGGTTGTAATGTTAGGTGTAGGGGTATGATAAACACGGTTTGTTGGATAAAGGATATTTTACTGGTGGCAAGTCAATCATCATCGTTAATTACATGTACAATACGACGTTGCTAAGCCAAGACTCGACTCAACTTAAGCTAACTTATGAAATAACAAAAATATAAAATAAACATAAAAGGAAACGGGATGGTAGTCCGTATGTTTTTTTTCTCTTTTCTTTTTCTATATTTTTTCTTTTTCTTGGTTTTTCGATTTTGTTTTTCTCTTTTTTTNTCATAGGGGACTCGGTTTTCCCCTTACACTTGAACTTTTACATACTTTGCAAATAACTATTCTAATGACTCGAATTAAGATAATCAAAACACTTGGAGTACTTTAAAACATTTGTGCACATATGGGGGTAATAATTGATGTTCTTCTCCATTACTTCATTACAATAGTACTTTACCAATGAGTCCCAATCGTCCCAAAACAATATGTACAAGATATGACTCGACTTAGCAACTATGTAATCACAATTAGACAATTAACAAAGAGTTTAAACAAATGTTGTAACAATAATGCACTAAAGATGAGTGCATACAAGGAAGGCTAACGCAATTTGGCTGTACATTTGGGGGTGGATTGTAAACAAATTCTTTCTTTAAGTAAAATGCTTAAAGTTAGAAACGAAAAAGATAGGCTCTGAGGGGTGTACTAGGGGTATCGTGACCAATGAAGTCAATGTAATTATATAAAAA
Source organism: Artemisia annua (assembly GCA_014162995.1). NCBI lineage: Eukaryota > Viridiplantae > Streptophyta > Magnoliopsida > Asterales > Asteraceae > Artemisia > Artemisia annua. The sequence continues at coordinate 70,199 of LBNU01039431.1, forward strand.
CAGGCTTAAAAACATGGGTTATCCTAATGCCTCTTATCACGTAGTAAATCTTTAACTACACGAATGTAGTCTCACTTGTGGTCTCAGGATGAATCACTAACGCAAGTTCTAGAATCTAAATACTACCGGTACACTCATAAGCACTAAGGCTTTTCCTAACAAATCTAGGGGCGAACCTCACATATTTGGGGTGGAAATTTTTTTTGAGTGGTACAGTTTTTTGTGCTAGTCAACTCCTATCCATGAGACGCTTATTAAGACTAAAGTTTCACTCCTATATGTCGAAAAAAAATTTAAATTTGGTGCTAAAATTACCCTAACAAGTGTTTCTCTTAGTTTTATTACACATCTACTATTAAACAAACAAAAATCAAGTGCAATTGTAATCTCTAAGGAATCTTCATTTACCCCCTTACACTTAAGCCGAACATTGTCCCCAATGTTCAATTAAAAGATGTAAAAGTAAAGAAAATGAAAGAATGAAACAAATACTCCCCTGATTCGTTCGGTGTGGCTAATGTAGTAACATGGTTAAATCCTCCTCCAAGAAAATGTAGAAGCTTCAAGATTAAAGCAGCGCCAAAAGCTTGATTATCCATGTACATCTTTCTTGTCCAATATAACCTGTTAAATCTGAGGAAACAAACAAACAAGAAACCTCGCGTAAAATCGGCGGTAAATTCTACATAAAATTAAATCCTAGAAAGCAGGTAAATATATAATGCTTGTGGAATGAATGTTTGCAGATTCCCGGAGTTTATAAAATATGGATTTTACGAAACTTTACAATTCCGACAGAAAAACAAAACTTGCAAAATTTTCCAGAAAATAATACTTGACGTCGTCAGGTGATGCCTGACGCCGTCAGAATTGATCTGACAGAATTTTTATACTTTCTTTTCGGAAAATTTCTAGAAAAGCCTCATGCTTTAATTCCTGGAATTCCTGCAAAACTTCATCATGACTCGATACAAGCATTTGACTCAAACAAGTACTAATATGTATGTTTATTTAATATTGTTATCGTTCACGTTCAATTCGTTCTTTGAAAGCAATTTTGGATTCCCCTTACACTTATCTTTTGCAAAATACCTTTATATGTAGTTAAGCCGAAGTTAAAAACAAAATAAAGCATTTTTACAATTTATTTTGAAACATGAACTATAAACAATAAAAATAATTCATACATACGGAAGCAAATAAAATTAAATAAATAAACAATCAAACAAATAAAGCTTGGGTTGCCTCCCAAGAAGCACTTTTCTTTATTAACGAGTCTTGTAGCTAGACTCAAAGTCACGCTCTATTACGTGACCTCATCATCGGTCACGTTCTCTAGGTCATCCTCTTGTTTAGTCTTGTATTTCGGACCTAGTTGTAGACATTCCTTATAGAACCCAAATATTCTCCTCATTACGTAGCCTACTCCTCTACGTTTATCCTCATCATTCCTATAGTAGACCGCTTGCTTATGCTCCTTCTCAAGGTTCGATAAAAGTCGGTATTGTTCTATCTTATATGGCATCTGGTAGGCTATCTCATCGGTCTATTCCTTAAACATAACTATCCCTACAGACGGGTTATAATTCATTTTGGAGACTACAACAAAGGGCTTTCCAAATACTACTTGAGTTAAGCAATTATCTATTACTGGACGAATATCTTCTACAATCACAAAATTGGTAACGTATGTGAAATTTCCTACAAAAACGTGCAGTCCCTTAACTCTTCCCACAAAGTTACTTATCATACATTTGTTAGGAAACATCCTAGGTCCAAGTTGCTTTTTCATTATCCAATTGTAATGGATCCTAGTCATAATGTTTATGGGAGATTTAGGATCAATGTAGGCTTTCCACACATGCACATGCCCAATGTTGCATGGTATGTTGATATTAGATGGGTCGCCCGCCTTGATGATTGGTGAACCTAGAAAGTATGGTGTCTTGGGGTCATCGAATAAATCCCTATGGTATGCACGTTCTTCCTTAGTGGGTAACCTATTGAAGTAAATTATCCTCAACATCCTTAACTTCCTTCTTAGGTTCACTATCAATTCCAGCCTTATTCTTATCATCTTCTTCTTTATTCATATCGATTGGCTTAATAGTGACAACATTGACAAAGTGGACATGTTTGGATGATGAGGGGTCCTTGGTTTGGGGTCTGCTACTTGTGTTCCTAGCGTCCTTATTTGGTGGTGCCAGCACTTGGTTGTTGAGAGCTTTCAACAAGTTGTCAATTTTATTGGTCATCTCCGTTTGTTGTTGATTGAATTCGGATTCAAATTTAGCCAAACGAGCTTCTTGAGATGCCATAAACTGAGACATCAATCCTTCAAAGTTATTGGTACTACCATAGTTATTGGAAGGATTGTTGTTGAAAGTACAGTTCGAGTTTGAACCGTTCGGTTGAAAACGAGTAGGTGGATTGGAGGAATTGTTTTGGGGCGGGTTTTGGTTTTGTTTCCACCTAAAGTTTGGATGAGTTTTCCAAGAGGGGTTGTATGAATCACCGTAAGGGTTTGGCTCGGGTTTGAAAGTGTACCACTTGTCTCCCGCTCCGTCGGTACGCGAGGATGCGCAGTCCGCGAAAGCTTATTCGGGGAGTTCCATGCAATCACGAGTGTTGTGGGGACTACTACAATACTCACATGAAGATGTGATTTTGTTCACCTGGCTTGAAGGTTTAGGAGCTTCGTAGGATTTCATGAGAAACTTGACTTGGTCTTCAAGTTCCATGATCCTACGGTCGGAAGTGTTATTGCCTTGACCGTTTTGTTCAAATGACGGGGATCATTCCAACTTTTGTTGTCATAGAGAGCAAGGTCTTCTATGAGTTCCCATGATTCTTCCGCACTTCGATCACGTAGCTTACCACCGGCCGCTTGGTCAATAGTTTGCCTCGTGGAGGGATTGATATGGTCATAGAAGATTTGGACTTGGAGCCAAAGATCTATGCCGTGATGAGGGACTTTTTGAAGTAAGTCCTTGAAACGAGTCCATGCTTCGTATAGGAAAAATCGTTCGGGAAGTGAAGTGAACAAAGGCCCGTTTGGTATGGAACTTAATGAACTTAAACCTCAATTTAAGAAATGGGAAGAGGTTCTTAGGGCTAATGTCATTAGTTCCATAGGAAATAGAGATCATGTTAACACAAGTCTAAGTTATATGCTATTTAGTATCTCCACTAGACAACCCTTCAATTTGGCTTACTACATGGCTAAAAGAATGGCCGATATATCTCTTAATGGAAAAACCGCTCTCCCATATGGAATGCTTCTCACCCGTCTCTTTAGAGCCGTCTCACCTATTCCACCTAATAGCCGGGGTGTTCGCCTTGATTATCCACTCATTCCTCACACCTTTTTTCCTCTTAGTGCTAAGAGAGTCTTTAAGGCTCAATGGAAACGCCTTCCTTCTCCTTCACCTTCATCCTCATCTTCATCAATGAGCGAAGACGATGGTCTTCCAAACTCTAAGTTACCCCTCTCGAGTACCTTGAAAAAATTCCCACCATCAAGAATGAGTCAGAAGAATTCAAACAAACGAAAGGAATGTGGAAGTGCATTGGAAGGTACATTGGAAAGATGAAGAAGAAGTTGGATCGCTTGTGAAGATTATCCTTAAGGAGCGTTTGGCACTAGTAGTTATTTGTACAATTTGAATGTTTAACTCTATGTTTTATGAATTTATGTACTTGTAGGAATATTTTATGTTGTTTGGAACATATTTGAACTAACGATGATGCAGGAAGACGACATTTGATATGTTGTCAAATTTTCAAGTTTATGCTAAATTTCACTAAGTATAGGAACCTCCGATCAAAGTCCAATGGTAAGAATGTTTCTATGTTCAAATTTTGCATTTCCTAACCAGATATAGCATAAATTTTATGTTCCAAGAGTTTTCGGAAAAATTGGATTTCGTCTTGACCCTCGTGCACGTGTTCTGTCTGCAATCAGACCCCTGGC
>LBNU01039432.1:3793-15576 GCA_014162995.1 Artemisia annua
GTCTTTTTTATTCTGTATATATCGATCTATTGGTGACAGCTCAAATATTGATTCATTTCAGAGTTCTTCGTGTGCTCTATTTCTACCGGATCTAAGTGAGCTGAAGAAAGAAACTGAGAAATATGTTTTTGCATATAAAATTCGTTTTTCACTTAAACCTGAGAGATATGTTGACTATGGAAGGTTCTCCAATTCCGGCGTTCTAATCCAACTACATTTAATTATCAAATCTAATGAAAATGTTGTTGGAGAGATCAATGAACAAGCTATGATAGACAATGTATGTTACCTTCTTATATTATTTTTTCTCACACTAATCTCACGGTATTACACATCATCGGTTCTTTTGGAGAAAATAAACAATTTTTGCTTACAAATTTACCTAAAAGGGGAATGTTGTCCTTTGCATATATGGAGTACTACTATGAAAATGGAAGATTTTGTAAATTTTATGCAAATGGAGATGGTATAATCAAATGGAGATGGTATAATCTTGACAAAGACGGAATCTTTAAAACTGAAATGCCTTCTATATTTAAAAATTCTAAAAGTTTGCTTTATGCTTTGTGCGTTCAAAGCGACTTACATGCATGTTGTTTGCTTATCGACAGTTAATCATACATGCCGATGATGGTGTAGAATTTGTTTGTTTGGGACGTATGAGCTGCCCAACTCTACCAGGATCTGTCGAGGGTTCTTTAACATTTATCCCAACAAGGTTTGTCATATAATTGTCTTAATTACCATATATGTCTCTCTTATCACTCTTATTTAACATTTGTTTTATTTTAAACGGGACCATAAAATAAGTTCTTGTATTCTGTTTAACTTGTAGAATGGGAGGTGTGAGAGGCAATCCAATTATGATTGAAGTTGCTAAATTTCCTCTCCTGTTACCAGCTGATTACATCTTCTGATACTTGATTTCCAGATTCTCTTTGGTTAAGACTGTTTATTGACTCCATCCCTGTTTCAATCTTTCTTTTATCAAACAACTTTTAGTGTGTTGAGGTGTGAGAGACATATCCGTCTACATGATCACATCTCTGACTACTTGTGAGCTAATTAAAGCCACAAAAATTACAATAATTATATCAGATCTTTGGAATCCTTGGATGATTATGTTCTTCATTCTTGTGCTTATTGAAACGATCATAAGTTCTTTCTGCATTCTAACTTGCAACTATTTGAGACTTTCCGAATTAAATTATTTAGATGTATCCTTAAAGGATTGGGTTGTACTATCGGTACCTCTACTCTTAACCCCCTTTTAACCACTTTATTAAAAGAACAAAACAGTTTTTTGTTCCGTATCTTTTGTCTTTTACTATTTTTGACTTGTTTATATTATATATATTATGCTCCGCACTTTTTATCTGCAATTGTACCCCATTTATCAACAGGACAAGGCAGTTTTTTATGGTTTTCTACTCCGTATTTTTTGTGTTTTGACTTATCAAAATTTATGTTTTATTTCGCAATTTCTGTTTCACAGTTTCATAATTAAACTAAATTAAAAAATAAAAATATAAAAAAATTAGGGTATTTGTATCACTTTAGGAGGTGTATCAATAACCAATCCCATTCTTAAATTGTCCTCGCCAAGGCATTTAGTCTCCAAGCTAGGTTTACTATGAATGTAAATGGCTATAATGGTAATTGATTTATAGGTGTTGGGTCAATTGAGTGCTCAATGTATCAAAATTGTATATTTTTTCATAACTGAATAATGAGTAAGAATACAATATAAATAATGCTAAATGATCAAACGGGTCTGGCCCAATACAAACGGTGCTAACACTAAATTTTTGGTACAAATGAATAAAAAAGAATGGAATTGCAATGGAGAATGGATTCGCAAAGAAACAAAATGACGTTCAAGAAAGAAAAATGATTCCACTGTCTGATACCATTAAAGCAAGGTTATCATGATCGCGATCATAATTAAGATCGATTTTGTCTCCGCAATCGAGATCGTAAGATTGAATCGGTATTGTAAGATCCTACAAAAATGTTATTTTTTATATAGGGGTTGGTAGTGTTATATTGTTCTATATAAAATTCGATATAAGAGACCAATTTAAGTGAATATAGATGAAAATTTCAAAGTTTAAACATCGTGTAATAATATAAAAAATGCAATACATGCAATTACTTCATGTTTTAGTCGTTTGATAAACGATTTCGGTAGAAAAGGAATAGGACAAAAGCAAAGTTGGGTCATGTATAAGGGTAAAATTCTGTCAAAATTTAGGAAGTGGGATTAATTTCACTAAAACGTTTGTTTAATAATAAAATTAGGCCTTATAGTAAGATCAGGATCGATAGCGATCCTATGATCTTACTACTTACGATCTTACTTCGATCCTATGCTATCTCCGATCATACTTAGATCTTGCAAGGTTTACTAATGTATGATCGTAAGATCGCAAGATCGCGATCCTACGATCAACATCGCGATCTTGGTAACCATGCATTAAAGAGTCGACAAAATAAAATGATGCTTGTATTTGGTTATGTTATGCAATGAAATGGAAATATACAAAGCAACCTAAATCATAGTCTTTAACAATTAAAAATAGGGCAAATTGCATAAAAGTGTACTCAATTTATATCAAATTTCAATTTAAGGTACTCTATTTTTTTTTCTTCTTAATTTAGTGTACCAAATTTCTTTTTAGTTGCAATGTTGACAATTTATAGGTTACCAGGTCACCGCTACTATACCTCATCTTCTCTAGTCAAATTCCGGCCAACTTGTAAGTGTTTAGTTAAGTTTTAAAATAGTTTGTAGAGTACTGTGGGGTTTCTTGAACTTGGAACAATTCAAAACTTAAGGTCTCTATCTGTAACATTTACAAAACTTATTCAGTCACAAAAATGGAAACAAAAACAAACAAAAAAAAAAATAAATAAAAAAAAAAAAACAGATTGTTTGTGAACTCAACCATGGTTTTGACATTCAATGTTTCTCAAATCATGTATTTTCATGCAGTCCCACCACACAATTGAGATCTTCATGCATCAGTTACAGATACCCCACGTATCATTAGTTCCCAAAAGAAGTGTTTAAGGTCCAAAACATATTCTCACGACAAAGATAACTCACCAAATGCTTGTTCTTTCCATTGTCATGCTAATCGTAAATTTCAAACTGAATTCTCATATTTGTTTTAAACTAATACGGAGTATTCATAATGGTTCTTATTTCTTATGTGTTTGTTGTAGCTTATATTTTATAGACAAATTTTTATGGTTATTACTCCGATCATATTAGAAAAGAAAAAACTTGCCCCGAGCAAAAAGTTTTTTTTGGGTAAAAGACCTCCACCCGGTAAAATATATTACTCCAAAAAAACAGATAAGTACAAAGGAATGTGGCTGAAATATCACATTAACCTCAAGCAACTGCTTGAACAACCACTAAATCATTCATGACATGCCATAAATGATCCAACTAGATACATACAACTAGAAGACCAAAGCAAAACCAAACATAAACTAAGACACATCAACCTATCCAAGTCTAATGTCATGCATGGCAACAGCCTTTAATTGGGCTGCAGATAGACAACAATCATCAAAGTAATCATCATCATAATCATTGTAGTCACATGTACCATCTTTCCATTGTTCCAAAAGACTCCTCTCGTTCCCTCCACTACCGAAATAATTAGTCTCGTTAGGATATTCCAAAACTTCATCGTCATCGCTATCAACAATCTCTCCCACCTTAGAAAATGGGTTAACCCTCTTAGTAGAAGAAGTAGACGGAGAATCCTTACTATTACCCGGATAATCAATCTTTTTAATAGGATTACCATCATCATCCACAAGAGTAGCTTTCCCATCAATAAGTAGCTTTTCCAGTTCCCCAATTTTCTCAACAATAGGGGTAGGGCCAACCTCGATAGCTTCCATTGAATCACTCACAAGCGATTCATGCAATGTATTACTAGTTTGTAGAGACTCATTCCTCTTTGCTTCCATTGTGCGACCAACATCAACATCCTTATTCACTTCCTTAGTAGGAATACCAACGTCATCAGTATCATCCATACTAAGGGCATCAAACATATTTGATGTAGCGACATTCGTTCCACTCGTACTAGGCACAACACTAGCCTTTGTCTTAGTGACATCCACTTTTTTTGGTCCAGGAGGAGGCGCTTTGGGTCGATATTGAAATTGCTTACCCAGAACAGGCTTAGTGTAACCTCCTTTACCCGGATTAGTTTGACCAACATTCTTCCCCTTCTTCTTGTTATAAACCGTTTGGAAGCCATCACTAGTCTTATCCTTGCTAGTAGGAACATTAGGTATCACATTAACTTCATTACGAGCCACCTCCTTGACACATTTTGGGCAATCAATCTGATCATGCCCAAAGACTTTGCATACACCACAATGAGGAGGTTTCCTTTCGTATTCAACCTTAATGACAATCGTAGTGAAACCAGTGTCATCCTTCATAGGGATAGCCATAGTAACTTCACGTTTTAATTCAGCATCCGATGATAATTCCATAAAAGCACGAGCAAAACTAATGCGACCCCATGAATCAACACACATTGAGCTTGTAAATGCATCTAACATAATTAGCTTACCAACCTGTGTAGCTATCAAGCTCAAACCGTCTTCAGAGTATGCAAGCAATGGAACATTGTGCAATTTAATCCACACGGGGACTTTAGTTACCTCACATTTGGTTAATGACACATCAGGCGTCCATTTGGTGATAATTAGAGGTGAATTACGGATTATCCAAGGGCCCCGTTGAAGCACATTATCAACACCCTCTTTAGAATCAAACTTAAAGAGGAAAACACCTACATCATTTTTCATAAGTTTCTTCAAACCAAACTTACCCCACATATTTGTGATAGTTTTGAACCAACGGAAAAGCAATATTCTTGCCAATAAAAAAACCAACAAGAGTATTATCATAACGGTTCAAAACACCCTCCATAGCAGCCTTTGGAAGTAAAGTGTCATGGTTAACAATACGCATCTCATTCACCAAAGGACGAAAATTAACCTTCCTAGTGACCCTTTCCGGATTTAACACATTAGCAAAAGAATTATTACCTATCACGTTACCCCTTGTGTTAGATCCAACCACATTAATGTTGTTACCTGCATTAGTGGTTTTGGTCACTTTATCAATACCATTCTTATTACCCACTTCACTAGAACCTGATGTGCTTACAATGGGATCATTAGTATCATGGTACACCACATCAGATTGCTGATCAGCAACACTCTTTTCATTATAATTAAGTACGTGCGTAGCTTGAACATTCATGTCCACAAGAGTACACAAATTAACATCGCCGTCTTCGGCAGTCCAATCAGTAATGATTGGCCCCACACGAGTATTCAACGCATTATTAGTAGGTCTAGCACACGACTCACTACACATGAGTTCTTCATTCATTAGTCTAGTTTGATCGGCCAAACTAGAGGAAGAGCTCAAATTTTCACCACCACTTCCACCCGACATATTACCATCAGATTTCAAACTAGTTTGATCGGCCAAACTAGTTGAAGTACCCTTTAACCCAGCCGACACTTTACCATGAGACCTCGACTTAGATGAAGGACTGTTGTTGAGGAACCCCTTTTCCATCTCTCTTAACCCACGAACAATAGTAACAAAGACCAGAAGCAGATCACGAACAGAAAAACAATCAAAAACCACAATGTAAAAATCTCCACCAGCATGTAGCAAATACAAAAAAACTAGCAAAACCCTGACAAAAATTTAGGGTTTTAAACGATTAAAAACAAACCCTCTAACCAGCAAACATCATGAACGTAGACAATAAGGAAGATATTGGAATACCATGCACGAACCAATGTCAGTCCAAGATAACAAATACTTTTGATAATAAGACTAGTCAACCATGCAGTGTAGAATCACCAAAAGCACCGACAAGAAAAGCAATCCGAATCTTGAATATTACAATCCACACAATCGTTAATAATATAGGATATAGGATTAAATAGCACCAAAATTTTATTAGCACCAAAAGTGAAAAGATGTGATTAACAAAAACTAGCCGAAAGTTGGCCGGAATTTGGTCAGAGAAGATGAAGTATGATAGTGGTAACTTATTAATCGTCTAAAATTGCAACTAAAAAAAAGTTGACTACACTAAATTGAGAAGAAAAAAAGGTGGAGTACCTTAGATTGAAATTGGGTATAAGTTTGTATACTTTTGTTCAATTTGCCCTTAAAAATACAAATCATTGTTAATTCGTCGACTCCTAGACCATAAATTACTTCTAAGATAATCAATATATCCTTTATACTAATCCATATAAATCTTTAAATTACCTGCAATATTGCTTGTATTAAAAATATAGTATACCAAACTTTTACATATATCTTAGACATGATTATCATCATATTTACCAAATCTAAATTTGTGTCATGAGGGACCATAGAACTTTCAAAATCAAACAGGCATGACATATTTGGTCATGCTACTGCTAAGTATTATAGGTTTTAACCCAAATAGAAATCCATTACAATCCAAAGTATGAATCTTGTAACATAAAATAAAAGTCAAATAACATGTTCAATTTCGAGGTACAATTAAGAATACATATAATTTACTGAACCAAGGGGTTAATGTCAACTAAAATTGGAAAATGACGTCAAGCGTGAATGAAAAGTATTGAAAACCATTGAACTTTGTTATTTCTAGAGAGTAAATTAGGGCTAGGGTTCTATACCCCTTATATTCAGATAAAGATAAAATGTGCAATGCATGTGACTTTAGATCTTTAAACTCCGTGTTTTTGTTGTCCACCTTTCCCATTCCCACCAAGAATAAACACACCACTAATTTTGCCATTCTCACCTTTCTCCGCTTTTTTTCAGAGAATAAATATTGTGGAATGAGAATCAAAAGTTGATTCCAGGTCTTCATTCTCAATTGTAGACAAACACGTGAATGATTCAAATTCCCATTCTTAACTTTCCATTCACTCCAACCAAACATCATGTTTGGTTTGGGGTACGGCCGTAAGGGAATTGAATAAGGGAATGACTTTTGTTTCCAATAAACATCGAAAAGTCATCACAAATCCTACCTAATGGCTGTAAGTCGTCACTAACTTTGGTCAGATTGACCATAAAAGGTCGTCACAAATGTAACATCAATAGTGATGAAATAGGTCGTCATTATTTTGTGAAAAAATATGAGGCTAAATCGCTAATAATCATTAGCCATTGTTCACAGGGTTTTGGCCAACGAAATTTGGTTTGAGTGTGTGTTTCATATTTGTTGTGACTGTGTAACAAAACTGTGTATTGGAAATATTGATAGAAAAATAAAGAACAAAGTATATGCAGTGTAAAATGATATATTGATTAAGTGTATTTACAAATGACTACAAACTACATATTTATACTTGTCCAAACGACATGATATGACAGTTATACTTTACCCAAATATTGTGACTTTTGGGCAAACGACTAACTATATTAACCGCCATTTAACCTAACCATAACTATAATACCTAACTATCTGAGTTAACATTTGTAACCCATGACAGTGAATAATTCGACCCATTAACACAAACATAATACAAAAACTTAAATAACTAAAGTCTTAATCATGGTAAAATACAAATTACTTNTCATTTGAGATCAAAGTCCTTCTGAGTGAGTCTTTTGATTCTTCACACAATGACATCAAAGTCATTGTGGTCTTCACTGCTTCCATCTTCACTTTGACTCCATACTGGTTTAAAGCATTCTCATGTGCACCATCCTTTTCTGCAACTTCCTTTTGTCCATGTAGGTCTGCAACCTTGCTACTTTCTCCTACTTCCATTGGCTTTTCACCCCAAGGGACCCTTGCAATTTCATGGTATACTACCATAATATCAATAAACCTTTTGAAACCATCTTTTATTGCTTCACCATCATCCTGAATCAGCCCTTGCATCTGTGCAATCATTCCCCATTTATTTCCTAATGTAGCAGATACATATCCTCCCAGACTTGCCACCATTTTGCGTAGGCTTAGCAAATCTATCTCTATCACTCCAATTCTTGGTGGTATGGTATCAATTTTTCATAGTTCAAATACACAAGGTAGAACCATTTTTTCATTTCTACAAATTCCTTGCTTACCACTGCCCAATTCTTGAATACCAAACCATCCTTTTTAATCAAGTTCATAAATGACATAAACCTATTAAAAGAGTTTACCTTCAAAGCATACAATGTCCCATTCCAAGAGATGTACTCTTCTTCTATGTAATCCTGGGTATCATCTCTGTGCCAATTGAGATCTTCCAAACCTTTCACAAGAGAACACTCAGTATCTGGATCAATAGATGCAAAATAATTTTCCAAAAATCTGTTGTGTTCTGGTATCATATCTCTGGCCCCCCAAATCAAATCATTGTTGCTTTCCTTTCTTATTCCACTGGTTTCTTCTTCATACATGTACTTAATAGTGCACATGTGGTTGTTGATTTTCACTGAGTATCCGTGTTCTTCAAGCATATCATAACTTAATATGTTGAGAGACACTTCAGGGGTGTATTGTACCTTGCTAATCAACAAGTCACCATCTTTTGTGTTAACTTTGGCATCTCCTATGCCATAAGAGAATATGAACTTCCTTTCATTCTCTTCCTTGCCTATCATTTTAAATTTATACTGCAATTCTTTGAATAAATCACTTCTAGGACACATGTGGAACTTGTACATGCAACTTACATACCATACTTGATCCCATGTCTTGTTATTCGACCCCTCTACCATGTAATCTGCAATAATGTGCACTTTCTCAGGGTATCTTGCCCCTTCTGTAGATTCTTGTTACATGGTACTCACACCTTGTTGCAATTCAATGTTTGCCAACTTCTTTCTTTTGTCACATGCCCAGTATGCATGTCCCCTTTGTTTACAGATATAACATCTTGCCTTCTTGTCTCTTTTTGTGACCACAGCAACCTTTCCATGAACCTTTGCCTATTCCTTCTTCTTTGAAGCATTGTATGCTTCATTTGCAAGTACCTTCTGCACTAGCATTTCTTTTCCTTTAGGAGAAATGCTTTTCCTCCTAGAGTTCCATTGGTAGATTCTTTTAGGAGTTTCTCTTAAGAGATATCTCCTAGATTGAAACCCTGTGGTTGGCCTTTCCCGTGGATGAGAGCCAAAGCTCTGATAGCATTTGTTCATAGGGTTTTAGCCAACGAAATTTGGTTTAAGTGTGTGTTTCATATTTGTTGTGACTGTGTAACAAAACTGTGTATTGGAAATCAAAGTATATGCAGTGTAAAATGATATATTGATTAAGTGTATTTACAAATGACTGCAAACTACATATTTATACTTGTTCAAACGACATGATATGACAGTTATACTTTACCCAAACATTGTGACTTTTGGGCAAATGACTAACTATATTAACTGCCATTTAACTTAACCATAACTATAATACCTAACTATCTGAGTTAACATTTTTTGTTGGAATATGTGAATAATATAAAAACTTAAACACATAATCATCAAAGAGTACGCAGCGGAAATAGATCAAATACAAGTAATTAATTAACCAAACATAAAAAGGAAATGCGTACCTCTTATTGCAAGCAAGAACAAGAACTTATAAACCCTAATTAGGGTTTATGTGGATCGACTTTAGGGAAGTCGAAAGGGCAAGATAACCGTTAGCAAAAGTATGCCAACACTTCGTTTTTGTACACACGTACTATTAGCGTTTCAATAAGAAAAGCTAGGTTCTTAATTCACGAGCAAACCAAACACTTAAGTGTTCAATGATCTAGTAGGAACCCTAGAAGGGTGTAGTTCGATCAAAAGAACACAAGAGCTTGAACTTAGAAATTTCGTAGGAACCCTAGAAGGGTGTAGTCGATTCTAAGTACAAGACTACTATGTGGAGCCTTAGTTGATCAATGGATCGCCTATAGCTCCAAGAAGAAGAGAAAGAGAAGTTATTGGCTTGCTAATGAACCAAGGTGTGAATGAATGAATGAGAGGGGGTCTCATTATATAGCATTCAAGTAGCTTGGAACAAAAGCTAACCCAATACCCTAGGAGAAGGGGGGTCGGCCATGGGTTCACAAAAGCCCAACCCGAAGCCTTTTTTTGCTCTTTTACAACTATAGTCCTTCTTCTTTGTCTAACGGTCTTTAAGTACCGTTAAGTGCTTGTTTCGTGAATTTAATAATTATTCATAATAAAATATAATAATTATTCATTATTGAAACTCATACGTAAAGTGTGCAATCCCGAAGTCTCGTGTTCGAGTCCGGACATATTAATTAATTTTTATCCGTTAAAACTAACAGCTCCCACTCGGATATACATTAATGTAATAATGACAATGGTTAGTCTAGCATAACACGCCAATGTCCCCAGAACGATCACGAGCATGGTTTTCCTGGAAAAACCACATTTGATGAATCATCATCATACTTATCCTTTTGATTCTAATACTATGTTAATATGGATATGGATCGAAGTCATTCCATAATTAACTATGTGTTTCTCGTTATTTTATGATCAAGCAAGATTACCAATTCTTCTGAACGTATTCCAGATAGACCTTGGGCATTGTCATGCAAACATCTTGTTAATCCTACGAGTGGCCAAACAGTATTAAACTTCAAAACAAATTTGAAGGAACCAAATCCTGTATTGACTACAAGCATAACCTATGAACTTCGCATCACCTCTGGAAATAATCCTTATAACTACCAGTTACGGATAGCGTTAAATTATCTCACAGAAAATGAGCTACATCCACAGTAGTTACCTGGTATCTCATATCTGAGGATAAATATTCATGATTTACTATAATGACTACATCCATAAGTACAATCATGCAATTGGGATTTTGTCCTATATTCAATTTATTCATTCTATTGAATATCATGTGAATTTGGCATGTCCACGCATCAATATACTTAAGTATATTATACCAAAACTCAGATTTGTCTTAGTTCAATGATACTCCCATATCATTAATTGACAACGGACTATTTAGAATAACATAACATAACATAAGTTATTCATGGATTAAACATGCAAATATGTGATACAATCTATTATTAATGAAAACAAACGCACTCAGTACTTTATATTAGATGACTTGGGTGGTAAGAATATTCTAAAAGAATATATTTGGATATAGAATCACATCCTCAGCCTGGAACAAATTTATGGATTCTATAGATAAACAATTTGCAATTGTCATAGCCAACAAACTTGAAGTTTGGGAAGGCATAAAACATTACACATTAAAGTAATATAACGGAAAAAAGGAGCATATTGGTGTTTGCCACAATGATGCTAATAAAATGAGATGACACTCAATACTAGTTCATGGAAGGATTTCATCCGCATGTGTACTAGTTATGTAACTAAAGCATAGTTGCATTATACATTAAAAGAATAAGAATACTATAAATTTTAAATGTTTGAAAGTTTAAATATCATAAATTGGGGTGTTGAGGATGTCACCCAAACTTTATGATGTATTATGTTGGTATATCAAATTATTTGAAGCACATATACAAGAACTTCGTTATTGAATTCTTGAAATAAGTATTCTCAAAATTCCATAATCAAATTTAGTTGAATAATGCCTTGAACAAGTATGATTACTTGAGGAGTAATTGCAACAAGTATGATTGTTATTACTTGAGACAATAATTATTAATAAGAAATTTTCATGCATGATCTATAGTATGGATAAGTGATTGAGCAATTATTATTTAATAATTGAATT
>LBNU01039433.1:0-10681 GCA_014162995.1 Artemisia annua
CATTGGCAATAGTAGTCCCTCAATTCTTATATCTTATAGTTTAGCCACATTAAACTTTATAACATATTTAACTTATGGTTGACTACTAACTTAACTTCCGTTGACTAACCAATCATATCGAGTCTTTCAATACTTATAAAGTTTTAGTCAAACTATTCAAGGCATTTTCATACTTTAATACTTAAAAACCGGTTTCGGGGTGTTACAGATTTTAAAGTTGGTTCAATTTTTTTTTGAATTGCTTTTTTTGTTTTTTGGTTTTTGGTTCAGTTTTTCGGTTTTGTTGCTCTCCCCTAGTACAAAGGAGTTACGATTACATACAAACATTTTGCATACTTTTTGTTAGGGTGTCAATTCTCAAAGCCATACAAAATAAGACATGGGATTGACATTAAAATATTGGTCATGGTTTAGGTGAGTTAAATGGGTCGACCCGGAAACCATTTTTCTTTTAAAGAAAAACTATAATTGATTAGCTAGATTATCTGTATTACATGGGTCAATGTGACAACTTGTTAAATGGGTTAACTTGTTTAACCCGTGTAAGACGTTAACGTCATTTAGACTAAAGTTAAATAGGTCATGTTCGGTTATGTATAAGGAAGTTAGCGTTGACACAACCAAATCGATAATTTAAACAACTCGTTTTTTTGTTAAAGTTTTCTAACCTGGCAACCTGCACTCGACAAGAATTGTGACCACTTTTTCTCATGGATGACACCCATTGATATTGAGATACCAAAAGTTAAGTAAAAGAGAGGAAAGGGCCCCAGGAGGAGAAGAAAACAAAGAACAAAGGTTGGTGGATTGGCAGAAGATATTGACGAATAATTTGTGTTAAAAAGAGAGAGACAATTGTACTAACTGCTATGTTAAAGTAGCAGAGGTAGCACTAGGAATAGGAAAGTAATATGCAGGTAAAATGTATGATTGGGTAAAAGTAAATGTACCTACTGCATTTATGTTTCCCCTTTATTTTTGTCATTTTTTCCTATTTTCTTCATTACAGTTATCAGTCGACATTCATGCATTTATCCCTATACTCAACTCGAATTTTAGCTTATGTAAGATACTATTCTTATTTTGATAGTATTCTCTTTTGGTAAAGGATGATAATACTTTGAAAATGATATCAACAAAGCACCAAAAACTAATATACTTAAAATCTGAAGTTACTTGAACATACATACAACAAGTTGGTAGCTAAACCCAAGTACTACTGTTATAAGCCATTATAAGCGGTCACATAACATTTTTGTATCGTGTTTGTTTTAATCACGGTTAAAATAATTTTGTACGATGAAAATGTACTTTTATTTCGAGGGACATAAAGAACGGATGCTTTTTAGTCAACAAAATTATTCGCTGATCTTTATTCCCTACCATAGTACAATTCGTGCATATTCCATTCATACCAATGAGACAAACATCAACTTAAGCAATCCTTTTAACATATATATAGCAAACTGTACTAAACAATGTAACGGAATCTGAAATTATGTTAAATCAGTATAAGAAAAGACAAGCACTGACCTATGATGATCCATGTGTCATCAGGTTCACAACACCTGTTATACGACACATTGTTTTCGGAAAACAAGTTAATCCGTTATAATCTGCATGCTAAAACCTCCATTTTCTTAATTTAGTTTTAATGTCTGTTATAATCTGCAAACGCGCCAATTGAAATCAGCTAATATATGTTATGTCTTCTTTTTCTAGGTGCATTTTCCCTTTATTTCTTCTAGTATTTCCTCTGTTTTGTTCTGGCCGGCCTCGCTGCAATTCAAGATAAATTAGTAATCTTGAAGCCTGCCATGCGTAAAATATATATTTACATATAACAAATCTAACCTTCCGGAAGACATATGACAAGTATAGATAAGCTACCTCCCATTCATCGAGTGAAAGTGTACCTGCAAGTTACACCCAGAAAGTAAGCATCTATGTACAGAAGGATGAGTAATGGATGTGGCAAGATGGGCGGGTCAGGCGCGTTGTAACGGGTCACTTTTAGTATGGGTTGAAACTGGGTGGGACGAGCGGGTTGGGCTGACCCAAAAACAATCTTTTGTTCGTTTTCCAAAAAATGTAATAAATATATTATGTATTAATTGATGTTAATATTTGATTAAAGGTTATTAAGAGGTTTAATGCATTGAATATACTCTTATGGTGACTTAAAACCTGTTTGACCCATTCCCCCTTTAGTTAAACTTTTTTCGACCTGTTTGAGATAGAACACGGCCCAAATCAACTCAAATCAGCTGATTAATAGAAGTTTACTCTGGTCTCGGTTTCCATCACCCATGGCACCGTGCCTCCTCATGAGCTCAATATATTTAGGATTCTTCATGTACTCCTGAACAAAGTCATGCGAGTTCTTTACAAAGACAAGCTCCAAATCATACTGCAAAGTTGATACAAGATCCGTATGATTAGACTACAGAAAATTTACTCACTACATCTAAAACCATTAATAGTAACACAGAAACACAAGCAGCCATAAACTAGTAATAACCTCTTCTGCCAGTGATTTAAAGGCTTGAAATGGCACTATCCACTCTGGACAATCAATAGCATCCTGCAAAAACGAAGATGGTAATTCATGCAGTAAAAACAAATTTCAACTTAATGGTAAGTGTTGTTACATAAAAAGTATACAACATACCTCTAGATGGAACGTGTATTGTATACCAAAAGGGCTTGAAGACTTGAATTTCTGAGAAACAAGCATGAAAGGTATGCAATTGTAACTAATTACAAGAACTTAACGAGTAAAAAAAGTCTCTAGAATCAATTAGATTGAGAACTCACCTCCTCAGGAAATTCATTGTCAAACTGGATCCTGTATACACTATTGGCAAATGCAAGTCCATCAGCTGTTTAATACGGGAAAAAACAACTCATTAGCAACAGTAACAAATTTGCATACACTGAAACATACAAAGGCACATGTTTAGAGACTACAAATTTACAATACGCACGAATGGCCTTGTAAATTTAATGGTCAATGTATCAAACTCATGGCCTAGATTTGACGTTAGAGAAATTTATTGCATATCTTACACATTTCAACACACTGAAAACAGTATAAAAGAGGCGTAAGTAACCTGATTTTAGCCTTTTCACGATAACATCAGCATCTGGCATTGTTCCGATGAATATTCCTCCTGGACGAAGTAATGATGATACATTAGCTAAGGCCGTACGTGCACGTGCCTCTGTAGACCACGCGTAATGCATAGCAAACTGCCAAGTAGGATGGTATTTGTATTCAGTAAATATATCAATGTTTACCTGAATTTGTATAAAAACCTACTCACCTGACAACTACATATATCAAAAGGTGCATCATCGGCCAACGCTTGATCCAGGCGCACCTGAAAGCAGTTACAAACTAATATTGTAAGAAAAGAATATTGACTATAGATTATATGTTCTTGAGACTGAAAGAACTACAAATTGACTCCACACTATTATTTACATCAAAACAACTTCCACAATAGAGTCGAGCAGGGAAGGCAAATCTTTTACGGTAACGATGACTTGGAACACCATTGTAGCGAGTCCTACAGTCTTCTATCTGCATAAATTTGAATGTAATCACACAATGAGAAAATAAATCTATACATAACTCACTTGCATACATATAGGGTTTTATGTGCAGATGGAGTAATATATACCTAACAAGCTGTATCACTCTATTTTATACTTAAATGATTTGTAGTGATCATTATAACATTACACATGAAAATTATATAAGACTCCATACTCTAATCTTCTAGAAATTTAAAGCACGGTAGTTTCGTACTTTAAAGGCACCCAAGTATATGCCTAGTTTCTTTCATACTAAATCTGGATCATAACACGTTGAATGACCAAAATATCAATTTTTTGGTTATCCTTGTCATCCAACATGTTTCTTTGCCAGATTTGCTATAAACGAAACCAGATACATTCAAATAAAGCAGTTTTATATGAAAAATTCGAGTTTAATTTTGTAAAGGCGAATAAATTAAACTCAAATAAACAGCAGATTGAAGAATTTATCCAAATTTTGCCAACCATTAATTTTACTTTAATTAAAAATAAATAAATAAAAAAAAAATAAAAAAAAAATAAATAAATAAATAAAAAAAAAGATTAAGCAACTAGTTACAGAAGTGTTCAGGTTTCAAGTGATTTACCGAGCCCTCTGCTTCGTCAATACCAACATAGTATCCTATGTTTGCCTTGTCCCACTTGATCAAATCACCACCCTAATTTAAAAGAGTCACGATTAGAAACATAATCTAGTTAATTAATGATCATGCATAAGATACTTATAGTACCCCTTTCTAAAAAAAGATACTTATTACTCGCCATGAAGAGAAGCATAAGATACTTATAGTACCTTGCCACACGCAAGATCAAGAACTGCATCCCCCCTCTTTGCATAGAGTTGAATTAGAACACTTTTAATCTGTACATTATAAATGATTTACATTAAGACCATTTCAATTAAACCGCAAATCAAAGTATATACCATATCCTTCATCTACACACCCAGTTATTGAGCTTCTTTAGGTGAATTATTGGACTCGCTTCTCGCTCTTCCAAGGTTCTGTTTTTCCTTGCACTATAATGGTCTGCAATTTTCTTGGAAAAATTATTTCTGTTCTCGTCCTCTAGAAACGTATCACCTGACAATACATAAAACAACACTTAAGAAACAAAAACAAAAGATACCACCCTTTTGCATCATGACCAACAAGGTAGAATTGTAGAAACACACGAATTCTATTAGTACTCCCTCGTATACATAAAAAGCTACTTTTTGTTTTAAGTCCAAAATAGTGTTTTTTTAATGCAAATATGATATGGATATTGTATTGAATATAAAACCAGTAGGAATACGAGTAAACCAGAAACATTACAGGTGGAAAATCACCTTCCGGGTTGCGCCTTGATTTGGATTTAGGAGGGCTTAACGAAGCAGATGAAGACGATTGTCTATAGCTTCTCTTCATGGTCAGTAATAAGGAACAACCAACACTAGTGAGGCAGAGGGTGTCTGAATCTGGACAACATACATATTCGAAATGAGATTCAGAATAACACAATATGAACATGCTGCACTGTTCTAACAAGTATATGTGATGATTCACTATAACAAATGAAATGATTCTACACACTATTAGTGGCATACTCATGTACATAACACGCGTAAAAGATCACAAATTGCTCGTAAATGAGCTTATGCCTTATGTTAAATACAAAAGATAGTGTATGTTTGGCATGGAGCTTTTAAAGCTACAAATTTGGAAAATAAGCTTATGAAAGTGCAATCACTTGAAGAAAAAGTAGCCGAATTGTTAAATACCCTTTTCACAATAATCACATTTTTAAGAAATGTCATCCTTTTAATGTTACAACTATTTACGCAAATGCTTAAATACAGTTATGAGCTATAGCTCGTTTTGCCAAACATAAAAGCTCTGGCTTATAGGTTGTGTTTGGGAAAATTTGCTGTAGCAGTTAATTCTAGTTGTAGTTTTTTTTNTTTTTTTTGTAAAAGCATTTTGTAACAAGATGTAGCGGTGACTATACAGTGTTAAACAAGCATACAACCTAAAAGCTAAAGCTAAACACCAAATGCTAAATGCTTCTTAAATTAGCGTCTGATAAGGAATGTTTAAAATAAAATCCAAACGCTCTAACAGCAACGGTCAAAGTTTAGGCTAATTATTTTTCCTGGCCTACCGTTAAAGTTGTATACAATTGTGAGCTATAGTGGTCTTCTTTTTGGTTTTGTTCGAAATAAAAGATGCCTTTCAAAAAAAGCATTCGGCTTATAGACTTATGGTATGTTTGGCGCAGAACATTTAGGAGCGTTTAGCATTTAGTCTTTTCGATAAAAAGCTTGTTTAGTTAAAACAAACAGTAAATTTCTAACGCAACAAAAAATAGATACCCTACCAAACACTTTTATAAAACAAAACAGCTACCGCTTAGGGGGTGTTTGTTTAAGCTTATATGTGGCTTATGAGCTTATTTGTGTTTCGGATATATGCCCCAATTTTCTATAAGTTTATTATTATATGATAAACTTATTTAAGTCTAAAAGTGTTAAAATAAGCCAGAAAATTAGGGCTTATAAAATATAAGCCGAAAAAAGAAATAAGCTCATAAGCCCACATATAAGGTTAAACAAACACCCCATTACTGCTAATAGTTTCGCCAAACAACTTAATAAATAATGGCTTAGGTACCCTTAGTATAAAACAATCAAAATTAGCAGGGATATAAAACCTAAAGTTGACAACTAATGGAGAATTAATGAGTTGGTTACGGTGACTGTGTACCGGAAACTAATTGTGAGTGAGCGGTTGAGGAGGCTTCCGGCTGCCGTGATGAAATTGAGGTTTTATATATATATATGTAGTTGGTGGAGATCGTGTGGTTAGATATTGGATACCCGCCATAATAAGACAAAAAATAAAGTTGGTGGTGAGATTTTAAACAAATTATTATTGGCACCAAATTTTGGCTAATAAATTACTTGTAAGAGAATAATAATAATTCAAAAAGTTGTATTACAATCAGGGACGGAGCCAGGGGGTGTCCCGTGGGTGCCCGGGACACCTATGGATTTTTTCGATATAGTGTTAAATTTTAAGAAGAAAAACATTGATTTTTCCTTAATGTATCTTAAATGACCCCGGTCTATCGAAATGTATTTTTAGTCTTATTTAGTTAGCATTTTAAACTCTATTATATTACGGTTAAAAAAAATTGTGCACCCGGTCATATTTCTTTCTGGCTCCGTCACTGATTACAATGATACGAAGCCTCGTTCGTTTCGTACTTTGGTATGACAGAATGAAATGTCAAATGAATAGAATAAATGATGTAGTAGAATAAATAGTCTAATGTATTGATTCATTGTCGTGATTAATTACAGTATGTTTGGTTTGTATGATAAGACGTAATTGAATCGGTAATAAAAAAACTAAAATACACATTGATGATAGGAAGCTTATTTAATGTGGTTAGTTAATGACGGAGTTTTATGTAATTTTGATTCATTTACAAGATGTAATGAAAAAAAGTAGATGACCCCTAAGGAATGGTTTTAATATAATGGGTCATTCCTTGTAATGAAAACAAACAACATTTTTTCATTACATCCGAATAATCTTTTTCATTCCGGCTTTGATTACAACATACCAAACAATACGTTATAATATATAATTTTATAAGTTTATAAGGAAGTAAAACTTAAGTGACATAATTAAAATAAAAACTGACTTAAACATAAAAGGAAACATTCTGGAATCTACACCTTTACGACGCAAAGAGATTAATCTCTTTACGCCATACAGATTTAAAGTCTCAAATAATCCTATTCGAGAGCTCTACGGCGTAAAGAGGAAGAAAGCTTTACGTCGTAGAAACCTCGATCTTCTACGTCTCTTGACCTTAAATCTTGTCCTCATCATTCCCTTCACTTGAAAAAAGAACTCGCCCTCGAGTTCTCACTACCTCCGATCAATGGGTGAATGAACAATGTCCTCAAATCTGATGGTCGTGTACCATAGGGTAGAATAGCTATCCTATTTCCATACTAATTAAACACATAAAAATCCTTCTTGCCCCTATGCATTACATCCACATCATGTTGCCACGATCTTCCTAACAAAACATGACTAGCACCTAAGTCCACGACATCACAAGACACCACATCACGATAAGAACTTTCGATAACAATTGGAATTTTGCAAACCTCATTCATCTTCACCTCGAGACTCTTCTTTATCCAACCTAACTTATATAGATTAAGATGTTGTTCGGTTGGTAACTTCAAGGCCTTCAAACATTGTCTTCCATCAATGATCAATGAGCAAACGTTGTCTTCACTTAAACACTTAACTTTAAAAATCTTGTTCCTTTGTCAAAAATCTTCAAACTTTGTTGAACGCAAACTACGTTGCACCATCAAATTCACAACTTCACTTTCAACTTGAGTAAATTCATCAATATGTTCCAAGTAATTACCAAAATCAATATCGGCGGCACCTTCATGATTTTCCCAACATAGGCATTCAACTTCCTGTTATGGTACTCATTCGACCTATGACCCGGTAAACTATACCTAAAACACTTAGACGTCATATGTTTCACATACGGGTTGGAGTTCGTCTTCTTAACAACAACTAGATTTCTCACACCACTTCCACTAGCCAAAACTAGAGAAGTCAAACTTGAAGATATATTAGTTCGAACAGTTAATTTGAGTTTGATTAGATTGGTTTGCCTCAATAGAATTCAAATAGGAATTCTCTTCCAATGTTTCGCCAAAGTTCAAAGCTTGTTTAGACGTTGACCTCTCTACCTTTATAGCTAAATTTTGAGCTTGATTAATGGTCCAAATTGACAACAAACAAAACTCCTCTTGGATTGATTGTTCAACCCACTAATATACATAGGAGTAATTTGTTCTTCAGATTCCTTCAAGTTACACCTTGCTTGCAACCTCAAGAATTTACTCATGTACTCCACCACAGTTCTTTTCCCTTGAACACAAGTATGATATTGTTGATATCAAATTTGTTCAATGTCCGAGGTTAAAAACTTACCTTTGATCATTCTCTTCATCCTTTGCCATGTGTTGATTGAATACTTGTCGTGTCTTATATGGTTGTCTTGCTTGTTTTGTCACAAAGCTCCAGCTCCTCCACGTAACTTGTAAGCTGCGATCTTGACTTGTTCTTCTTCAGGAACATCCATAATGTCACTAGTTGGAGTTTGGTTAAAGTTTGATTGAGGTTGGTTATGATTAAAACTTTGTCCTTGGTTTTGGTAGTAACATTCACCATGGTTTGGTTCACCCTGGTTTTGGTTATACTGGTTTGGGTAGGATAAGCCTTTTTCGTATACTTGTTTACAGGATGCGCATCAAAATTTTGTATGGTAAGCATAACGTGGTTTACATATCTATCTTGATGGTGGTGTTAATATTCAATAGGAAAATGATTTTGTAGAACAAAAATGACAATGATAATGTATATAGAGGCCATTTAAGTTTTCAAGTTTTACATATGGGCCTCCCATTTATTGGAATTATCTTATAGGCCGTCGAACTATGTGATTTTCGTTTACACCAGTTCTGCCAAATTTATGCCCGGAAATTGTAATGCAAATCGAAATAAGGAACCAACCTTTAACTTTTTAAAGCAATACGAATGACAAGTTTGGTGTAACATACCGAATATACCTTTGTGTTAAGTGTGATTATATATTATCAAAACTCAAAAGTAATTTAAAAAGGTAAAATTAAAGAAAATTTGCGACTAGCATTTTGATTCGTATAATTTTAAATATGTTAGTGTTAGGTGCATTCTTGTTTGATGTAAACGTAAATAAACGGATAGTTTTAGGTCTATAAATTAAGTTCAATAAACAATTGGCTTGTATGTTAAAAACTGAATACTTTGTTGACTTCCTCGTATATTATCCCAAAATAATATTGTAATAAAAAAAATGTGAAATCCCCAAAAAAGGCCAATAACTATAGTTGGTAGCTTGTAGGACTTAGTTATAGTAAGTTGGTATGGTACATAAACATGGACCCTTGCATCTAATTATCTTTATACTTATATCACTCAATCGCTAAGCCGCATCTTCTAATTATTTTATCGGTAATAGACCTTGTTTTTAATCTCGTCGATTGTTATTGATATAATCTGACAAACAACCGAGTATTGTATGAATTGTTAACTTTAATAATGTTTATAACCACGTGTTAGTATTAGTATGCATATTATATTAGTCGATAATTTAGGGGTCTTAGTGTTAGATTAGCTAGTATAGTTAGTCAATCGATCTATAATAGGAAGAGGATCGACTAGAGGAGTGTTTGATGTCCTCTAGGCCAACACAAACTCTTTCCTTATTTTCTGTTTTTCCAGCCGACTATATGAGTTTTTTTAGGACAATTTTATTCTCCCCCTCTATAAAAGGAGGTGAGGGCATTACGTGATAAAATTATCTTCTGTCGTGATAAAGATTGTATTTACGTGTGTGTGTGTGTACCATAATTATCTTCTTCGAAATCAAGTTCCGCACTCTAGTATTCAGGTTTGTTGTAGGACTTTTACAACACTATTCAAACATGTGTATTTATCACTTCTTTAAACTTCTGATTGGAAATCTGTTGTATCTTTTAGTATGAATCATGCATGTTTATCATCTTATTATTACTCGTTGATATAATTTATAAAAATAAGATATCAAACATATTACTAGTTTCAGTAGTTTGGATAAGGGTTTTGGAAAAACTTTTAGATATGTTTTGAGCGAACGTACATGTTGGTGCATGTGCAAGGAGGAGATAGTTGAGACTGATCCGATCACTGCCAAATTTTGCCCGCATGGTGGAATGTTTACCGAGATTAATTGTAGAGTAATGTAAGGATGAATTTCACCAACCTTGAAGTTGTGTAATTGGGAATTTGTGAGAAAACCCTTGTAGTCTGCTCGAGTATGAGCAGTTGATTGTTACAAAGTAAACGTAGTCCGAAGTCTTAAATAGCTCTACAGTGTACAAAAGCTATGAAATAAGATGCAAACAACTTATATGAACACAAAACAATGCACGCACACTCAAAAATTTAATAAACAATTATAAAAACACCAC
>LBNU01039434.1:19647-41477 GCA_014162995.1 Artemisia annua
GATATACAATACAACTTCAACTAGCGTGTATCCATGATGTGTACCCAATTTCCCAAGCAAAGATTCTCTTAAGAAGATTAAGAACTACTCATCGGCTAAACCTAACATCTTTAATTAGCACACAAGATATGGGGTGAAACAAGCTGATGGGAACGAAAGGCCATAAGTACCTTCGAAGAGCTTTAAAGAGAACCACTACTCCACGTATGGTAACTAACTTCTAAATAAACACTATCATATCTCATTCTCCGCATTTTGAAAACCTCAAATAATGAGATCCGCGGATACTTAGCCGATAATTTTTAGCCATGCATATATTAAAGTAAAGCACGGGAGCCGACAAAAGAGTAGCTCCTTGTGTACAAAACTAGCAAAAGCTTTTATGATCATCTTTGGTTAAGGGAACATGCTAGGGCTCAACACGCCCGGATCAAGTCAAACTTTTTATTCTCACTCTTACCTAGTAGGAAAGTCAAACTCGGTGTCAAAACTTTTATTCTATTTTTGCATAATTTTTGTATATTTTCTCATTTTTTCTTTGGAATTTTTCAAAATTTTTCAATTTTTTTGGATTTCTGAGGAAAACGGGGTTGCGTAAGTAAACGACAAAGGTGAAAGTGCTAGGATGGGATGGAATCAACGTGAGAAAGTTCATTGGCGAACTCCTCGATAAGGGAATCACTCTTATGATGTAAACTTGTACGCTCTGGTTCCATGTCGAATTCATCACTATCCTTATCCTGAAAATCAAAGATCGGATTATCTGACTGAAGAATATATTCTGAATCGAGATCGAACAAAGGATTGGTGATATTTGTTTTGAATGATTTTGAATCGAAAGGTGTCTCAGATACCCTTGGGATTGGAACAAGGTCATCAATTTTCTCAAGATGATTGATTTCGACTTCCTCGTCCCCCATTAACAAGGCATCGGATTCCTTAACGAGTGAATCGATCTTAGGATTAACTTCTTCTGACGGCTCGTCATCATCACTCTCACTGTCGTCGGAGTATGAATATTTACTGGTGAAAGGAAGACCTGGTCGTGGCTGAGATAGATAATCATGACTGATATAATTGACTTGCTTGCCAAGGACCTCAATTTGTGGATTCAATACGGAAACTTTCTCAGAATAATGATCAATCATCTCAGTAGTAGAGTCATAATGAACGTCAGCGTCCCACTGATAATGATGAAGGGTCATGTTTTCAATTAAGTCGTAAGCTTCTTGAGGAGTCTTCCGCATGAAATTTCCGCCGGCTGCCAACATAATTCTGTCTCGATCATTCGGAGTTATGCCATTAAAAAAGGTTAAGATTTGATCAAGAAGCAAAATTTTATGGTCTGGACATTTCCTTAACAACGATTTGAACCTCTCCCAAGCTTCGAATACTGATTCCATAGGAAATTGTCGGAAATTGAGAATGTCTCTCCGAAGCTGCACCATTTTAGAATGTGGAAAGTATTTTGAGAGAAACTTGACAAACATCTCTTCCCAGGAATGAATTGAATTGGTTTTTAGATTGTAAAACCAATTTTCAGCATTGTGGGATAAAGAGAATGGGAAGAGATTCAAACGTATGCTATCAAGAGAAACTCCATTTTGTTTAATGGATTGAGTGACAGATAAGTACTTGTTCAAGTGTTCGTTAGCATCCTCATCTCGAAATCCGTGGAATTGGCAATTTTGCCGGATCAGTCGAACCATATAATTTTTCAAAGTGAAATCGGTTCCCTGAACTGATGACGGAATAATCGGTCCTCCTCTACCGATTAGTGTCGGACGATAAAAATCCTTCATGGTCCGAGGATCATGGGGATGAGACGGTGGAGAATCGAACATGGTAAAGAATTAAACGTCGAGAGGGTAAAGAAGATAAGAATTATCGATCAAGAGGATAAGAAGATAAGAATAAAACACATAAGATGATAACGAAGATTATTTTTGGGTTTTTATGTTGAAAAAACGAAAAGTGAAATAAAAGTGAAAATCAATTTTTTGAAAAGTAAAATCTTTTTGGATTTTTAATATTAGGAAAAAGGGAAATCAAAAGAAAAACAAATTTAGAAGAGAAAATATTTTTGTGTTTTTATATTTTGAAAATATTTACAAAAGCATTAACTTCTTGAAAGAAGGGTCTTCAAAACACATTACTCAAACGATCGAACGACTAAATCTTATCAACCGCTCCCCGGAAGCGGCGCCAAAAATTGGTTGCGGAATAATATCAAGCGGTGAAGCTTGTAAACTCGGATCGTTGTCCCAACGAGGGTTGAACTGATCTCGTCACTCAAGATCGTGAGATATGTGAGATGAATAGGTTTAAAAGATGATTTTGGTTTGTTTATACTACAACGACAAATTAAAATGCAGTTAAAGTAAAGGAAAGCAGTAAAGTGACGCAAAGGAAGTAAGCAAGTAAAAAGACATGTAATAAAGTGACTAAAGAAAACAATAATTAAAGTGCGATAAGTAATGAAAACGGTAAATGAATTTAAAAGACAATATGTTTGCGAAGCGACACGAATAAGTTCATTAAGTGTAAGCTAAAGGTTTGTGACGAGTTATTTTCCTTTCTCGAGATTAGTTGTCAATTAGTCTTTTGAAGGGAGAATAACTCTAGACAAGTGAATTAATCGTTCTAAAGTTTTTGCTCTTGAATAATTAAATCACACGTCTAAATAATCTTAACGATTATTAATCACAAACATTTAATACTCGTACTTAACTCACAAACCCGAGCCACTAAGCAAACACGTTTAAAACTACTCACGACTCATGATTAAAAGCGTAAAGCGACAAAGTAATTCAAAGACTTGTAAACATTAAACGTAATTAAAGTTGAAGACTAAAGATGAAAATACGTAAGACATTAACAAGAAAAAGTTACTAAAAAGATTTTTAGAAAATTCGACAGCATAATGTTTAGATTTAAGAAAAAGAAAACCTCACTCGATAAACGATGAGGGAAATAAAAGCCTAGCTCGGCTTGTAAAAGAAATTGAACTAGAAAAGAACTAGAAACAATCCATACTCGCTAACATGTTGAAATACCATACTCGCAGAAACAAAGTTCCCATACTCGCAATAAACTTGCACCATACTCGCTAGCTAAAAACCTAGGTGATACTCGCTAAACAATTAAAAATGCCCATACTCGCAAAACAGCAGGCCATACTCGCTAAACCTATTGATCATACTCGCTAAATAGAAATCATACTCGCAAGCTGGAACTCATACTCGCTAGAAGGGCACCATACTCGCTAAAAATGAAGTTGTCCATACTCGCTAATCATGCTGCCATACTCGCTACTTATATGTTCATACTCGCAAAAGTAGAAAAGAACCCATACTCGCAAACTAAGTACCCATACTCGCAAAACTATTCTCAAACTCGCTAAACCCTAATTCTAAACTTCCAAACTCGCAAAAATAAAAGGAAAACAGATTTTGAATTATTATTATTATTTTTTTTTTTTTTTATTATTATATTTTTTTTAACGTGTACAAGGTTTAAAACAATTAAAATCTAATAAAAGCTTATAGAAAAAACTTGATAGAAATTAGTTTAAGAACCAAAATAAGCTTATAAAAGCTTAACGAACCACTATAAGCCCTAACCCATTCTACAAGCCAAACGAATACAAAGAAACATGCAAAGTTGATTAAAAACTATATAAAAGCTTTTGTAAATGATTGAAAATAGATGTAAACAAAGATTGACAATAAACTTGTAAAGATTTAGAAAGAAGATTAAGCGTGATAATAAGCTAGAATTAAGACATGAAAATAAGCTTGCATAAAAATAAAACTTACACTAATATACCAAATAAACTAAGACTAACCTAAAACTAATCCTAAAACTAACCAACCTTCCAAATGAGGAGGTGATATCTATTTATAAGTCAAGAGCTTAGAAAGTTTTGACAATATTGCATCTTAAGCCCTTGAACCTTTACAATTCATGAAATTACACTAAAACGATGTTACAAACTATTAAACGTTCTTAAACATTAAACGTAACACTCGGTAACTTGAGGACTTGAGTTGACTCGTATTTCAAAGGTCTTCAAAGATGTAAAAGTGATATCTTGCTCGAATTTATGAAGCTTATCGTAATAATTAGCTTTGAACTTCGATTAAGCATCTCTTTCGTTTTTCTCGAGCCTTTAAGAAATTAATTCATCAACACGGGCTTTCCTTGAGTAAATTTCATCGTTGATTCGGCTTTTAGACTCTCTTTCACATCTCATGCTCGTTTTAGGCTTTTTAGTTGCTTTTGATGTCATTTATGCAATATCTTTTCCTGCACGATCACAAACACAAAAACACGATATCTTTGGTGTTTAACGTTAGTTTTTGGTCTTTATATCACTTAAACTAAGGTCAAAAGTATGTGTAAAATAGCACATACCAACTAGATTTAACGCGACTCAAAAGAACTTGACGCTAGAGTTAATTGACCTAAGACAAAGATTAAACTAAACGAATAAAAGAACAATGCTTAAAAATAAATTTTAAACTAATACTACTTAGAAGAACAAACTTCTATCTAATAGAATTAAAACAATTCAATCTGACAAACACTCATTACCATACTCGCAAGAACAGATTTGGAACCAAGAACCATACTCGCAAATTTTAGCTTAAAACATACTCGCAAAAACTCAAAGTTTTACACCCCATACTCGCAAATATAGACAACCATACTCGCAAAGAAAATGTAAAGAACCATACTCGCAGAGTTGATAAGTGATACTCGCAAGTTTTTATAGAAAATAGAGCATAGTTTGGGCTGTATACTCGCAAGAAACAAAGTTGCCAAGAATGATACTCACAACTAAAATTTGCTTACTCGCAAAATATGGACAATGATACTCGCATAAAAGTTCATACTCGCTAAGACATTAACCATACTCGCTAGACTCCTAATTTCATACTCTTAAAAAGACCAAAAATGTTCATACTCGCTAAGATAAAATGCTTACTCGCTAAACCCTAACTCAAAAACACCAAACTCGCAAAAAACGATTTTAGACTCTGGAACTCTTTTAATACGTGAACTAATTATTGAAAACTAATAAAAACTAGATAAACTTATAGAAAACTTTATTGAAAACGATTTTAAGAACTTATATAAGCTAAGATAAGCTAACGTAATGGAACAAGCCCTAAACTATTTTTAAACCATACGAATCATAGATACATGCAAAGGTGGTGAAAACTTATAAAAGCTTGTAAAGATTATTAGGATATATGTAAATAACGATTTATAAAAGCTAGAATAAGCTAAAATAGATGTAAAGATTGTAAATAAGAGGCGTGAAAAGAAGAAGAAGAAAGTTTAAGACATGAAAATAAGCTTGCATAAAATAAAACTTACACTAATAAAAACTAAAACAAGACTAACACCTACTAAATTCTACTCCCTACTCCTACTTACTACCTACTTGCTTCAAAATGAAGCCACCCATGGGGTATTTATCATGCTAGGGAGGTTACAAGTTTGCCATCGTGTACACTTTACCCCCTAGACTTACATATCTCATGAAAACATCATTAAAACTCTACTACAAGCTACTAAATGTCTTAACTACTAAATGTATCGTCCTGTAACTTCGAGGCTAAGTGTTGACGTGCTTTCTCAAAGCCTTCAAAGATGTAAAAACGATCACTTGCTCGAACTTGGAAAGCTTTTTCTTGTAAATCTCTTTCAATTTCGATTAAGCGTTTCTTTCATCTTCTTGAGCTTTTAAGAAATAACTTTGTCGTCTTGGGCTTTTCTTAAGTATATAACATCGTTGACTCGGCTTTTGACACTTTTCCACATCTCGTGCTCGTTTTTGGGCTTTTTGGTTGATTTCTATGTCGTTTATGCAATATCCTCTCCTGCACAGTCACAAACACGAAAACACGATATCTTTGGCGTTTAACGTTAGTTTTTGGTCTTATAGAGCCTGAAAATGGTGAATAAAAGGTATGTGAATAAGCACATACCAACAATGCTAAACTTAAGTGTGGAGGGAGGACAAATAATTTAACACCCCCATTCTTGGAACGCAGCGGAAGGGACATGGGGTGCTATATATCGATTACATCGTACAAATATAATAAACAAGTTTCATACAAGAAATATTTAATAAACGTTCACCTTAAAAGGTTATTTAAGTTTTACAAGAGGTCCCAACATAGTTTACAAAGTTTGAAAGATACATACGATAATAAAAAGTCTTCATTATTTTAGTACATGATAAAATATTTAAAACATGAGCCATCTTGATCGATAATCTTTCCTTGCGCGGCCGATCCAAGGTGAGGTTACTTACGGACCTGAGATAAACATGCTAAAAGTCAACAATAATGTTGAGTGAATTCATAGAGTTTAGTAATAATAAATTGAATACAAGTATTATTCATCGGGTAACAAGTATGATCGGTACTTGTCGGGTTATCAGATTATAACATAGAGCTCATGAAACCGAACCTTAACCAAGTTTTATCATTTGCCCCGGTAGGGTAATATTTGCCATTTACCTCATATTCTCAATATTATGTGACCGTTGAAAGATGGGCGCTACCCATTCGGCCAGGCTGGTCAATGCCCAATATGCATATTCATAATATTAGCGTTCACACAAAATTAACGGTTCATGATGGGGACTTAATTGGCAAGAGACACTCAATGTTTTATAATCATGTATTCGGGTCAAGCATACCAAAAAGCTACTTGTATTCGTTTTGTAAAACTAGCATGTATCCCCCTCGCGAGGTTTATAAATTATTTAAAAGATTAAAAGCGAGGCTATAAACTCACTTGTAGTGTTGGAGCTAAGAGTAAGGAATGGATGTGTCAAATATGGCGCGTTCACAATCCGCAACCTATCATGATTAAATATTTTCTAACTTAGATTTAATAAAAAAATGTTATGAATGCAAATGTATATGTCATTTATACCACTCTTATGTACTCAAAATATATTGTTGTCGAAAATATAATTTTACATCTACGTATAAGGTAATAATGAATATTACTTGGTATTTTTAGTGAAACAATAACTTTCGAAAAATCTTAACTAATTCGTTATAAGTCCGTTTTTCAAGAATTTTATATCCCCGGTTAGCTCTAAACAAGTACTAATACATTTTTATCATGTTGGTACATTTTAATGAAGGTTAGGGACCTGTTTTCATTGAAGACTTTATTACATCAGCAACATATTTTCAGATTTTGTAAGAAAACACTTGTAACTTGTTTATAGAGTAAATTTCTCGTTTCAAACTCATTTTAATCCGTTCTTTTTGCAATGGTTTCCTTTTATTCTTAACTTTCTGAGTACCTTGTCAAAAATAAGTCATGAGTTGCTGAGTTTTCCAGATTTTATAAAAATGTCCAGGCTGTCCCAAATGGTTAAACATAAATTTGGTATAACTTGTTTTTAGCATAACTTTTTCGTTATAAACCCGTTTTTACCCGTTCTTTCGGCCATGGATTCATCTTAAAGTGTATTTTCTTTATCTTAGGTCAAAAATGGGTTCAAACCTACTGAGTTTTCTGTATTTTTAAAATATGACCAGAAGCTTATTTTTAATGTCAAAAATGGTTTTCTCATCCTATAACTAATCTAATTTCATCATCAATCCAATCCAACAATCCCATAAACTACCATACACCTCCTCAAGGTGTCATGGGTTCCTAAATAACATCAAAACATCTCTACACCAAAACACTACATATATACATATCATAAGTTTAACAAAACATAAGATTTGAGTGGTACAAATTACATCTACTTGCATGCATATAAAAATTAATTAAAATGTGGTAGAAATATACCAAGAACATGAAAGTTTAGTAAATTACTCACTTGGAAGATTACTAGTTTATTAGTAAGAAAACCCTAATTAATCCATAGGTTTATATTTCAAAACCTTGTAATGGATGTTTATGAGCACTTGTATAATGTTGTTCTTCAAAAATCTTGATCTCTTGTGGTGTTTGGAATTGGAACGAGCTAGGAGAGGCACCAAGAGAGAGTAGAAAAAATATTTTTATGTTATAAATTTGATCTATGAGTTTACATGCAAGTTTGGTAGGGAAATGAGATAGTGGAAATGTGTTATACATTTTTAGGAGTACAAG
Organism: Artemisia annua; assembly: GCA_014162995.1. Lineage (NCBI taxonomy): Eukaryota > Viridiplantae > Streptophyta > Magnoliopsida > Asterales > Asteraceae > Artemisia > Artemisia annua. The sequence goes on from LBNU01039434.1 coordinate 27,790, forward strand.
TGTCCTAGGGACACCCTTATGGCCGGCCACCTCATGGGGAGGTGGTGGCTTGTATAACTTTTGCCCCACTTTGTTTTTACGGGGTACCGTTTAGTGCATAGCTCGAGTAGTTTTGACGTTTTCGGGTACCGGGTTAATTAGAAATAATTTTTAATGGTACCATAGTGATGAAATACTATTGTAAAAATTATGAAAATAAAATTTTAGTAGATGATGAGTTTTCAATAACTTTCACATTATTACTACGAATGCTTTCGTAGTTATATGTTTTTGATAATTTTAAGTAATTAGTTCCTAAAATAAAAGTGAAAGTAACTTTTTAAATTAGGATTTCAAGGAGAGAGAAAAAAAAATAGTGGACTACAAGAAATGTAGAGTTGACATATATAGTCGTAGTCGAAAGAATTGGATGTACACGGATAACTTTCTACGAAGTTAATTTATTAGAAATAGAATAGTTATTAAATAAACTATTATTTAAAATATAAGACATGAATTTGAAGACAAGTCTTGAATCTGAGAGCTCGTTTTTGTTTTACTTTTCAGTTTAACGAATCAAAGGAGGGATATAACACAATTGTTATAGACCCTTCTTTCATGTTCGGATAAAGCACAAAGGTCAATGATGTTTAATTCCTTTTCGTTTGTAGACCTTCGAAGGTCTCAATATACCACTGATTACGACGAAAGAGTGAATTGAGATCTTGATATCCTTTTCTTGTTATTGTTTTCGTTTTTGTTTGGTGTTAAACCGATTCAAGGGAAGAGTGAAACAACCTTGTTCTTGTTCTTCTTTTATGTTCGTATAGTGAAAGAAGTTATGCTCCACAAAGATCGATGATGTTTAAACTCTTCTGGCTCTTGACTTTCGACGAGTCTATGATATGCTGATGTTAATATTAGTTGAAGATCTGCTCTTAAAATTGAGGTAACCGCAACTAAGATTGAGGTAACTGCTAAAAATAGCTAACCGCTATTTTAACTGAGCTAACCGCCATATAGAAAGTTAAATGTTGAGATAAACGCTAGACAGAGTTAAACTCTAAAAAAGAGGAAACCGCTAAAAAAAAACTAACCGCTGGACTAGATATAGCTAACCGCTGGACTAAAGACAAATCAATCACTATCGTCCTTTTTCGTCTTTTTCCTGATATTGAGCTAACCTCTACCAAGAAACTATCAAACCTCTTCCAAGAACATCATAAAAAAAAACAACTCGAATTATCCCAAATCATGCACTATATGAAATCCACCAACAAATCACTAAATACAGCACCATCAACTAATATAAACACAAAAGTACCAACAAATAACAAGATTAACCACAAATAAAGTCGAATAAGAATTAATAAGGCTTAAGTATTTGAACCAAATGAAAGAAAAAATACAAAGCCAATCTTAAGAACCGACCAAACACTATCCCAAAAATCAAACCAAGGCTCTTGATACCAATTGTAGGATACTTATAATAATAATATGTATGGTTCTATTGATTATGGTTCGAATTATAGAAAGAAGCAAAGAGAAAGAAAGAGAGTTTAAAGAGAGGAAGAAGGAGAGAATTGGGAGCCTTTAGAGAGAGAAAAACAAGAGCTAAATGATTAACTATGTGAAAGGTCCAACCCTCTCCCTTGGTGGGAGAGGGTATTTATACTTACAAGGTGGATGAGTGCCTCTACTAGGCTGTGGAGCGGGCTGACATAGGGTAAAAGACCCGACCCGACACCACGAATACTAACTAAACTAAACTACTTATTAACTACTATATTAAATACTACGAGCTATACAATGCTTTAAAATACTTGGGGTGACCGAATCTTCTATAGGAAAAACATATTCCTAACAATAAAACATTTCTTTAAAAAGACAAAAATACTTTTGTGAAAATGTTTTGTCTAACTTAAAAAATGTAAGTTTGTAAGAAAATAAACTTCTTTGATCACGAAACTAATGATGGTATAAAGTTTGTTCATACCTGAAGTGACGTTGTAGGACGTAGAAGAAACGAGTTTCCTCGATTAAAAACTTATTAACCATAAATGCGAATAACGTTTTTGACATTATTTGTATTAACAAACTGACCTGATGATTTACAGTTTTATTTTTTTAGGTTTATTTTTGTTAGGAATACGTTTATTCACATTCAAGACTCGGTCACCCCGAGTATAGATTAGCATTAAGTAGCTCATAGTATTTATCGTATTAGTTAGTAGATTAATAGTATATTAGTATGTAAATAGTATTCGTGGAGTGAGTCGGGTCTGCACCCACTGTGCTCACTCTACAGCCTGTTTCATGAGGCACCAACTAGTATGTATAAATACCCTCTCCCGCCCAAGGGAGAGGGTTGGACCTTTCATTCTAATCTAATATTCATCTTGTTTCTCTCTCTAGAAAGGCTCCCTCCTCTCTCTTTCTCTCTAACAATTAGATCCATAAAACTTCAAGAACCAAATGTGTTTATGTTTATGAGTATCTTACAATTGGTATCAAGAGCCAAGGTTTCATCCTAGGGCCTTGCTTATTCGGATTTGGTGTAGGTTTTAGTGGTTTTAGTTAGTTAGAAAAGTTCTCTTATTTTACTCCTTGGTTTGATATTGTGTTGCATTTTATGTTTTAAATGGTGATATTGTGTTGCATAAACAAAAGATTCCTAACGAAGTACAACAAACAAACGTTGTTAAATCAGATACTGCTGATATGGGAAATAGTAATGTTATTCCATATGAACAATATGTGAAACACAACGATGCGTCTGTTGTACCAAGTAGTGCATCTTCTATTATTGATAATGATTGTGATTTGCATGAGCACACTATGTATGTTCTTGATGACACTTTGAACAATGTGCCAAGTTTGAACTAACCAACCGTGAGCAGAAAATGGATTTGCAAATGCGTGTACTCATATCTGAACGTAATCGAAAGGAAGAAAAATTAAAAAGGGAGTTGTTTTCTTTAAGACAACTTGATCAGTCTGTTAAGCAAAAATAGGAAATTCAAGAAAGTGTAAAAGTTCTAAAAAATAAGTTCCAAGAAAAAGAGACTAAGCTCCTAGATGATTTTTCCAGACTTAAAACGTTGAAGAATAAACTTGAAAACAAGTTGTACACGCAAGTCCAAACCATTCAAACTGCTCAAATGATTCATAGTCATAAAACGTTGTGTGATGAAGATAGTGAAAAGGATGTCGGGAGGACTAAATCTAACTTCCTTAGGAGCGTTAGAACTGCCCATCCTCCTTTGTATGATGCTAATGTTATTCTTGAGCCTGATCATGCCCCTCCTGATGTGCCATCATTTGATGAGTCTAATGAGATTGAGGATGAAACTAGAGCTAAATTGACTAAAAAATTAAAGGATCCCCTGTGCATTAAAAATAAAATTCTGTACCACTATGATTATTCTGAAGACAACAAAATAGCAGTTTTTGTCCCACAAAAGAAGTTAGCTCCAGAGCGTGTATTTTGGAACTTAGACATAGAAAAAATGCAAGCTGAAAGGATTGTGGGTAAAACCCGTACCATGTTTAGGGTAGCTGACCCAATGTTATACCCTAATAACACACCCATGCATCTTGTTCCTTTTACTCTCCCCACGCAAAATAATACTCTAATTGCTCTATATGTTATTGGTCAATTATTCGCTTATTTTGATAAAACATGTAAAAAGAGAATTACACCAACGGGTATTACTGAAGGGGAAAGGGGGTTTGAACAAACAAAACGGTGTTATTTAACAGAGGTCATGCCATTCTTTAAGCTTGTCAAAGAACATTTTGAGGGACTTCAAAAAACCCTAAACAAAGATGTGGCTGACATGAAAGAGGTGTATAAAACTGTGGAAAGTGAGGGAAAACAACTGGCTATTGATTTTAAACATAGTGAAATTGAGAGAAAAAATGTTCGAATCATGAACGAGAATTTGATTGCTAGTTGTGTTGCACAGGATGTGTTTTATACTGCTACTGAATCTGCTTTATCCGTTTGCCAATTTCAGGAAATGTCAGTGGCATTGAATGTTTTACAGAATCGTGTTGTTGAGCTTGAGGGGAGAATTTAAAATTGCATGAAAAAATTCAAAACGATGACCATGATAACATGGTCAGGAATTTGTCAAAACTAGAGGTTGATAATCTTAACTTCCAATTAAAGTATCAACAATTAAAAGAAAGGATTAAAACCTCAAATGCCAATACATCTTCGGATGCTCCTGAATTTGATGCATATTTTGAATTATCCAAACGTGATGAAAAGATTCAAGCTCACACTAACACGACTCAGAAACTGAGGGCTCAAATTGCCCAATGGAAGTCAACCAAGTATGTTGTGAGTGACACCAATAAACCATCTTCGTTAGATTTTCAGAATTTTCACTATCAAGACACCATTAATAAATTACATCGTGATATTGAGTGGTTTCGAGCTGAAAATTCCAATACTAAACAGCGTTACAAAGAGTTATACGATTCGATCAAGATTACACGTGAGAAAACCAATGAAAAAATAACTTCTTTGCTTGAAATTGAAAATCTAAAGACGAAGGTGAAAGGTAAAATGCCAGTCACCATCGGTGACATGAATGTTCCAAATGTTTCTGCTATTAGAAAATATGATCTTGATGCTATTAATATCCTACTTCTTATTAGGAACAATAGGTTTGCTCATTATGAGTATCTATCGTATCTTAAGAATAGTCTAGACATGCTTTGCGAGACTGTAGAAGAGGTTAGGACAGTGAAATCACAAGATAGTACTATTCTAGATGCCTGCTTCTTCACTAAATGATCTCAGGAACTTTTAGAATACGCCATTGGTACATGTCCTAAGCATGACTACAAGCAAGATAGGCTTACTGCATCATCCTCAATGACTAAGAACAAGCATGCAACCTTTGAGGCACCCTTGGAAACTTCAGATCCCAACACATCAAAACATGTTCAACAACTGGAAGTGAAAAAGACTAAGGTTCCCATCAGTCCTTCTAGAGGAGTTAATAGTAACGCTAAAGCTAGAAAGTAAAAACCTATGAGAAATATAAAGAATGATAAGACTTCATCAGCTAAAAGTGTTCCTAAGAAGAAAGTAGAAGACCACATGAGAAACAATAAGTCGGATTTGAGCAAAAAGGATCATAATTCAAGCCCTAATTCACTTTGCAAAACTTGTAATGAATGCTTAATTTCGGCTAATCATGATAAATGTGTTGTGAAGTATTTGAAGTCATCCAACAAAACCCAAGTTAGGAAGTTTGGAGAGCTAAACGAACTAAGCAAATTTGGAAAGCAACAGGAAACTTGTTTGCCAATGTTGGTTATCAACGGAAGCCCACTGGAAGGAAATTCACTTTATGAGTACAGTGCCCTTTAACTAGGATAACTAACTCTAAAGTAGTGCCTATTAAGAAATGGAAGCCAACTGGTAGAACTTTCCCTTTAGAGGCCCAATGTCCTTTAACTAGGCCCATTGCATCTACTAGTGAATTCTCCACCATTGAAACGAATGGACCTTAGGTCTCAGTTGCTCCAGAATTTGTTTGCACTAACCAACTGGAACCCAACTTAAATTGGGGATCCGGCACTCCAAACTCTCTTGCTTCGTCTGTTTTCAAATGCAGGTCATACAAATCGTCCTTTGACATTTGGACTCAGGCTCCTCATAACATATGATTGGGGATCGCTCTCGGCTCAAGAATTTCGTGAATAAGTTTATCGGGACAGTTAGATTTGGGAAAAACCATTTTGGGGCAAATATGGGTTATGGATATTATATCTTTGGTGACAGTGTAATCTTACATGGTATACTACGTGGAAGGACTTGGTCACAATTTGCTCTTTGCTGGTCAATTTTGTGATTCCAATCTCGAAGATGCTTTCAGAAAATGCACTTGCTTTGTCAGAAAATTGGATGGTGTTGATCTTCTTAAAGGCAGTCGTGACACTAATTTGTACACCATCTTTGTTTAAAGAAATGATGAGGACCTCTCCTATTTGCGTGTTGTCTAAGGCCTCAAAGAACAACTCGTGGCTGTGGCACCGACGTTTAAATCACTTGAACTTTGGTTCCATCAATGTTATTGCTAGCAAGGATTTTGTACGAGGTCTACCCAGATTAAAGTTTGAAAAGGATCATCGTTGTTCGGCTTGTCAACTGGGCAAAAGCAAGAAGCATACCCACAAACCCAAAACTGTCAACACCATCATGGAAGTTCGTCACACCCTTCACATGGATCTATGCAGACCAATAAAAGTGCAGAGTATAAATGAGAAGTATTACGCTCTAGTTATCATTGATGACTTCTGTCAGTTTACACGAGTGAAGTTTTAGAGAACAAAGGATGAAATTCCAGAGGTTATCATCAAACTGATCTAACAATTACAAGTCATTGCTACTACTTGTTTCACCCAAAACCGATCCTTGACATATACTCTTCATAACAAAACTCCATATGGGCTGATACTTGGCAAGAAACCAGATCTTTCTTTTCGTCAAATGTTCGGTGCTCCATGATATCCGACAAGAGATACTCAAGATCTAGGAAAACTTAAAGCTAAAGCAGACATTGGACTCTTCGTTGGGTATGCACCAGATCGCAAGGGATGCCGAATCTACAACTAACGAATCCGACAAATTATGGAAACCATTCACGTGACATTCGATGAGCTGAATGAGCAACCGGCTCCTATACACATCAGTTCAGGACCCGCGTCTAAACTTTTGTCTCCTGAACCAATCCGTTCAGGTCTTGTACAGTATTCCACGCCTGCAGTACTTTATGTACTTCCTACAAGTAAGGATTTGAAGAGTTTGTTCGATCCGATATATGATGAATACTACGAGTCACCAACTGTTGACACTCCTGTACCATCAGTTGATGTAGCTCCTATTCCAAACAATTCAAATGGTCCATCTATTTCTGTCTCAATTGATCAAAGATGCACCATCTGCAAGTTAGTCACCTTCATCATCAAATCTTCAATCTCCTTCCATACATCAAAGCACTGCAGTAGACAATTCTTTTGAAGTGAATTCATTTGCTTCTCCTGATGTTGCTCTACTTGCTTCTGAATCTTCATCTGAGGCATCCTCTTCAGGAGATCTTAACACAGCTACATTAGTTCTCTACCCTCAACCACATGAGCATCTATGATAATGGACCAATGACCATCCGATTGAGAACGTAATTGGGAACTCTTCTCGACCGACGTCCGCATTAACGTAACTTGCCACATAAGCCTTATGGCACTCTTATAATTCCTCACTATCTAAAGTCGAACCCAAAATATTTCAAGACTGCTATCTCAGACGGCTGTTGGTTGAATGCGATGCAAGAAGAAATTCATGAGTTCTATCGACTTGAAGTATGGGAATTGGTACCATCTCTAGACTGTGCAATGATTATAGCTCTTAAGTGGATCTTCAAAGTGAAACTTGATGAACATGATGACGTTCTGAATACAAGCCAAGGCGTGTTTCTAAGGGATATCGTCAAAAGGATGGCATTGATTTTCAGGAATCTCTCACTCCGATTGTTTGGATTGAATCCAGTGGAATATTTCTCGCTAATGATGCAAGTCAGAACATGTCGATCTATCAAAAGTCTTACGCTGGTAGACGTCTTCACTAAATTTCAATTTATTCTCCTGCAGCTTGGAATGAAAAGTCTTACGCCAGAATCACGTAAAATTCTTCAGAATGGATTAGCTTCACATATCCTTGTATATAGCTTAAAACCAAAAAGAAAATAGAAAAATATAAAATCTATAAAAACCATAAAAATCTTAAAAACCGAAAAATACCAAAAATAGTTCTACTTAGGCATGTCTTCTGTTTATCGATAACATTTACGGTCCTAGAAATGTCATTCAATAATGATTAATATCTCATCAATCGTTTATCTTTAAATAATACTAATTATACCATCATATCTAGCATAAAATCAATTTTCATTTAAGAGGAATTTCTATATACATTCGACGAACTTCAAACTAGTTATTTTATTTTTTATTTTACTAAATTAAATAATTTATTATTTATTTTATGTGAGTATCCAAATTTACGCCCAGGAAAACACATGTGATTGTAATTTGAAAATCACATATGACTTTTTAAAATTATTAGTGATTTGTGATTTAAAATTGAAAACTCACATTAATATCACATGTGATTTCTTATCGTTAAATATTAAATACTAATAAAAAATGTCAAAAGTATACTGAAGTGCCTAGCTATTGATATATAAAAAAAAAATCTCGTTGCAGTAATATATTATCTGTTGCTTAACGATTTTCTGTTCATAAGATATTTTGTTTTTTTAAAGAAATATGAGTTACTTAATGCGGATAAAAAAATGAGTGATAGAGTTGCTCCATTTAATCACTGAATTTTTTGTAGTGTTGATTGAACTTACCCCTAATGCCAGACCCTTCTAGAAATCAAATTGCATCCTATACTGATATGTTTAGCCGTGCCTTTGTAGGATAAATTAAAACTTTAGTATTTATGTGAACCAAAATATGTTCTAACATATTATTACAAAATTATGACATCAAAAGCACAAAAGGTAAAGTTATATTCCCTAATATGTATTAGTTAATGTTTCTTAGCATATTTCCAAATGTGTTTTCTTGGCATCTTGCCAAAAACGTTTTAGTTGATTATTTAATTAAATTGTAAAGTTATTACGGACATTCAAGATTGTGAAAAACTAGAAGGGGGGGGGGGGTTGAATAGTTTTACGTCTTTTTTATTTATAAAACTTTGGTTATGAAAACTTCGATTCCAATTTTATGTGATCTCAACTTGCAATTATTAACAACAAAGTATACTAATAAATATAATATGAAACATGCAAGTAAATAAGTAAGGAAGTAAAGGTAGAAAGATAGCACCGTGAGACAAGGGATTTATAGTGGTTCGGCTACGAATGTACTCTTCGTCCTACTCCACTCCCCGAGCACCCAACTCGGGAGTTTTCTTCACTATGTCAGCAAGCTCCCTTATGGCGGAGTAAACCTTACACAACTTTTGCTTACACCAATTTACGACACTAAGCTAAATGTCGGGTTCCAATTCTAGCTAGAACCAATCTCACACCACTACACAACTTAGCACAACTTCTACACAACTTATACACTCCACAACTTATTCACTACTTCACAACACTTCACTACTTCACTACTTCTTCTTCTTTACACAACTTCTATTTACAACTATCACACCTATATCTATCTAATTACAAGCACACCACACCTTCACAAATGATATACATTATATACACTACTAATCTACAATACTTCTTAAACTTGATGTTGAAGGAGTATTCTTCTCTTGCACTTTGGATGAGGATGGATGAGGAGGGATTGAATCACTTGAAACAAGTATTAATAATCTTATGATCAAAGGGTTTTGAAAGATGTTTAGAGAGGATTGGATCTGAAAATTTTAGTGCAAAAGGTGAGGAAAAATACCAGGTTTGAGGTGGTATTTATAGGCAAAGAATTCTGACACAGGGAACGTGCCGGCCCCCTTAAATGGAGGTCGGCCCCCTTAAAATTAAAGGGGCCGCCCCTTATAATTAAGGGGCCCGCCCACCTGTAACGGCCAGATTTCTTGTATTTTTCTGGGGAAAGTTTATTTGGTGAAAAACTATCTGATTTTGGTTAAAAATTTGAATTCATATATTTAGTATGATTTAAACATTTTCCTTTATTACCAAAAGTGTTTTTCAAAATTATATAATATGTTTATATTATTTAATAAATTTTGTAATAATTAATTAAATACCCCTTTGATCATGAAATGTATTAAGCACTTGTTTATTCATACCTTAAGTGACTTAGTTGGATAAAATGATATAAACTAACTTAATACTTGTTTACGTAGTAATCTTACGTTTAATGCTTTTACATTTTGTGATCGTCAAAACGTAGAGATATCGAAAAATATAAATAATGTTTTTATGCATTATTTATATCAATAATCTCCCCCTTTTTGATGATTACCAAATCTAAACTTATTAAAACAAAAATTAGTATATATACAAGTATTTTGTGAGTTTATATCAATTCTCCCCCTTTTTGTTAGCATCAAAAAGGATATCCCGATTAGCTTGAAGCTCCCCCTTGAAGAATATTCCCCCTCGTTTTGAGGTCCTAAAAGAAATCGAGATATGGAATGCTTGCAAAAATATTTAGAGTACACAATGTATATAGAAAGCATACATATAGAGCAAGACAACTAAATTAAATTCATGGCAAAAACAAGACATTCATTAATAAAATTATTAAAATAGATTATGTGAAAAACATAATCTTTGGTACATAAGCATGCATATATGTTTTTCTTAGTAAACTATACTAAGAAGATACTAAGTTGCCATTTTGAGGTTACTTGGTCTTGCTTGGGAGACAAAAGGTTTGGTGATTTTATTGAGATATGGTAGGAGTGGTCGTTGAATTTAGTGGTTTGATTGTGTAGGATATGGAGTATTAGGTGGTGGTGATGTTGACGAGGTATTAGTAAGTAGATACTCAATTCAAGTGAGACGTTCATTGAGAACAAGGTTTTGTACTTGAAGAAATGTACAACAAATGCAATTGTTGACATGATTATCAAGATGGAACAAATGGTTTGATGGTGATGAGTTGGTGGATGAAGGTTGTTGATCCAAATTGCGTTGAGTAAGGTGCAACGCAAGAAGAGCATTAAGCTCATGAGCTTCTTTGAGCTCTTCAACAAACCTTTTATGTTCAGAGGTAGGTGATGATGGTGAAGTTGGATTTTGATTTTGGATTGAGGTTTGGTCATGAGTCATTTGTTTCATGTTTGGATGAGAGTGATGGTTGTTGTTTTGAAGTTGAGCATCATCCTCAAAAGGATCATTTGGTAGAGGTGAGAAGGATGAATGTGGAATTTTATTGGTGAGTGTGATTGTGAGGTTGTCTTGATGATGTAGAAGAGTGGTATCATTTGGGTAGCTTGGAGGCTCGGGTATTGGTTGGCTAGAGACAACATCATTTATTGATGATGATTTTTGACAAGTATCAAGCTTTCTTCTCCATACGGGCTTGACGGAGATTTTAGCAACTCTTGAAAACTTGGGTTTTTGGTTGTTGGGAGATGACATGTTTGGATGAATGAGCAATGATTTGTGATGATGAGAGGTATTTATAGTATGATGATTTTGTGTTTGTGGAAGGATAATATGTGTTGGATTTGATGGACAAAATGTGTTTGTGAATTCAGGGAAATGTGGAATCAAAATAGGGTGAAATGGGCTAAAAAGCAGAAAGCAAACAGGAAACTTCGTCCTACAGATGGCCGGCCCCCTTAATTAGTATTCGGTCCCCTTAATTTTAAGGGGGCCGCCCCTTTGATTTAAAGGGGCCGCCCTGGTCTGAGGATCCAGGTTGCCAGAAACGGGTTTTTGGTAAAGTTTTTCCAGAAAGGTGTTTGTTTTGGGGTTTGGTTTTGGGCAAGACCAACTCTTTAGGCAACTAGGCAAGCATTTTCATAGTGGAATTTACATGAAAAGTATACATGCAAGCAAATAAACATATAATCATAATTAAGCATGCATATTAAGCTAATAAGTAATTAAGCAATCAATATCACCTGAAGCAACTAACTAAAGTAAAGGCACCTATTAGTGGCAAACTAGTGATGGAACAAGTATGACAATGAAATTCTTGATTATGTTCTAGTGTGTGACTATATGAAATAAATGTGGAGTAAAGATCGTTTCGACTCTTATGAAAAACAAATAATCCTAAGAAACAATCTTTAGTCTCCTTGAATTAACTTTGCTCACTTCTAAATGTCATATGTAAGTATACACTGGATTATATACTTATAGATAACGAGAGTGATACTATTATGCATGATTTGGCAAAAACGTTTTTATCATTATTCAACAATGAGTTTTCCTAACCGTGAGAATGGTTTTGAAATGAATTGAGATTTTTCTTGAAAGTATAATTATGCAAACAAAATATCTCAATTCCTGATTTTGTGCAAAATAGAATCCTAGACTCAGATTTGAGAAGAAAGAAGAAAACATAGAACAATTTTATCATCAGATGGCCGGCCCCCTTAAATTGAGGCTGGCCCCCATAAATTTAAGGGGGCCGCCCTTATAACTTTAAGGGGTCCACCCATCTGACAACTAAAAGTGTCCAGAATTTTGAAAATATCAGAAAGTTTTGATCCTTCAAGTAAATTCAATCAGTTTGTTCCATCATTCCTAATCCTAAATGCACGTGGTTAAATAATTCACGCTTAAGGGGCTTAGTGAAGATGTCGGCAATGTTATCCTCCGAAGCTACCTTTTCTATTGTAATGTTTCCTTTTTGTTCATTATCCCTAAGGAAGTGATGACGTATTTCTATATGTTTAATCCTAGAGTGTTGAACGGGATTCTTACTTAAATCTATAGCCCCTTTGTTATCGCACATAATAGGGATATTTTCTAACCTAATGCCATAGTCTACGAGAGCTTGTTTCATCCATATTGCTTGTTGACATGCCTTTCCGGCGCTTACGTATTCGGCTTCGGTGGTAGAAATAGCAAGAGCGGTTTGCTTCTTCGAAAACCAAGATGTTAAACAACATCCCATAAACGTGCAAATTCCGCTTGTGCTCTTTCTATCTACGTAGTGTCCCGCATGATCCGAATACGCATAGACAATGGTTTCTATGCCAGATCCATTAGGATACCATAATCCTAAGTGCATAGTGCCTTTAATGTATCGGAAGATACGTTTAACCACTTCTAGGTGAGAGGTTTTGGGATCCTCTTGAAAGCGAGCACAAAGGCAAACACTAAACATGATATCGGGTCTACTTGTCGTTAGGTATAGTAAACTACCTATCATTCCTCTATACTTAACATTATCTACGGACTCACCTTCTTCATCTCTTGTGAGTTTGACTTCCGTAGAAATGGGTGTCTTAAGTGGTTTAGAGTCTTCTAGGCCAAATTTCTTAAGCATTTCCTTAATGTACTTAGATTGGTTAAAAAATATTCCGTCTTCTAATTGTTTTATTTGTAATCCTAGGAAGAAGTTTAGTTCACCCATCATACTCATCTCAAACTCATCATGCATGATTTTGGCAAATTCATCACACATTTCTTGACAAGTTGAGCCAAATATAATGTCATCGACATATATTTGAACAATGATAATATTTGGGTCACTTCTTTTAGTGAAGAGAGTGTTGTCTACCATTCCCATGGAATAATTATGTTTAACCAAGAATGCTTTTAGTCTATCATACCAAGCCTTCGGAGCTTGCTTAAGACCATATAAAGCTTTTTTTAGTTTATAAACATAATCAGGTTTTACAAAGTCAATGAATCCTGGAGGTTGTGCCACATATACCTCCTTATTGATAAAACCGTTAAGGAATGCACTCTTCACATCCATTTGGTATAGCCTAAAATCTAGGGCGCAGGCATAAGCTAAAAGGATTCTAATGGATTCTAATCTAGCTACGGGGGCATAGGTTTCGTCATAATCAATTCCTTCTTGTTGATTATAACCTTGGGTGACTAACCTAGCTTTATTCCTAGTTACTATTCCATTCTCATCTAATTTATTCCTAAATACCCACATAGTTCCTATTATGGTCACATTCCTAGGATTTGGAACTAATTCCCAAACATCATTTGTTTTGAATTGATTTAATT
>LBNU01039434.1:76863-90754 GCA_014162995.1 Artemisia annua
ACATATACACATTGGTATGCTGATTTCGATGAGATCGTAATCATCTGGGGAGAGAAATGTGAACTAAATATGTACTTTATGAAGTACTAAAGGTCCATGTGACCAGGCTGAACCATTTCTACCTTTGTTAATTACATGTGTACGTTATGGGCTGATTTATAAGATAGCTGGAATGCATTTGGTGAAGATGAAGATGTTGATACATTGTACCCCCGAACAGAAAATCCTGAAGAAGGTCGAGTCTACAGTCGTTTTACATATTCCGCTGCATGTTTGAAGACTAAAGACGGTTCGCATGTGTTTATCATAAAAGACTTCTTCAGAGTTAGGGCATTCATCAGAGATGTTGTCAGTTTGGGGGAGAGTACTAATTAGGGGAGAGTGTATTGTAATGGTCATTATTAATCCCTAATTAAACTCACACACATTGTTCCTCTACAAGTCAAAGTGATGGCAGCCGATAAGACTCAGATGTATAAGAAGCTATGGTGCTTGAAGACCACTCTCAGAGCTGCTGTGCTTATGTATTGTATTGTGTTTTACTTAATTGTGCTTGTAGGGAACATTGTAAGCAATTTCCATATAACATTACTTTGGGGAGAGATTGTTAGCCTTGAAAATAATGTTATATGTTGGAAATTGCATTAGTTTAAAGCACAAGGACTAGTTCTGTCAATAGGACTTAGTTTTAGTGTTTTGTAGTATATATACTCTCCTAGTTGCAACTAGGAGAGGTTGGATGTTCATTTTGTAATAAGAAGTGTGTGTGTTTTCCCTTTCTCTCTCTAGAAAACACACACATCTTCCCCAATTCTTTAATCTAATATACCATGTTTAACCTTTATTTCGAGCATCCCCGACCTCCTGAAGATTGATTCTTGATGATAACAAGTTTCCTACTATAGGTTACTTTAAAACTTTTGGATGTCATGTGACCATTTTGAATACCAGTGACCACTTAGGAAAATTTGATGGGAAAGCTGATGAAGGGTATATTGTTGGCTATTCAGCTCATAGTAAGGCCTACAGGGTATATAATATGTCTGCTAAAAGAGTGGAGGAAACTCTAAAGCTGAGATTTCTTGAAGAGAAACCTAATGTTCAGGGTAAAGGTCATGACTGGTACTTTGACCTTGATTATTTAACTGACCATTTGGGCTACACTAGATTCAAATCTAACCAATCTACAGGTACACAAGAGTCCCCCTCTAACAGTGCAGGTGCCCTGGATGATGACTCAGATTGTGACTCTGAGTGTGATGAACAAACAATTGTTGTTCCCTCTTTTCCTACCACTAACAACTTTTCAGGTTCTCAAGACAAAGTGGCTTCTGGTGTGGATGATTTGAGTTATGCAGAAGATCTTGCTAGGCTTCAACAGCAAGAACATGCAGCAAATGAGGAAGCAGAAAGGCTTGGCTTTGAGTTTGCAAAAGATGCCGAGGCACTCTTGAGACAAGCTGCTCTTGACACCCACAGAAACATGGATTCTGCTGATGGTTCTCCTATTTCTGCGGTTAACACCAATTTTGCTGGTGAATCTTCTGTTTCTGCTGATACTGCCAAATCCGCTGATGGTGTTTCTGCTGATCCTCTTGATTCTGTTGTTTAATCCACCATTCCAACAAAAACATCCCTAAGCTTTGAAGAGCCATTCACACGATTTCCACGCCTCACAGATCTTGGTAATCATCAACAAAGCGCTGTCATCTTCAACTCCTCTTCCTATGATGATGATTTTGCTCCAACTATAACCAACCTTCAGTCAACTGTGGAAGTCAACCCCAATGCAACTATGAGGATAAACACTATTCATCTTGAATCCAATATTCTTGGAGATCTCAATGCCATAGTTCAAACTAGAAGTACAGTGAAAAAGACCAAGTTTGGAGAATGTGCCTTTATCACTTACATTACTACACAGAAAAGGGACAATCATACATATCAACAACATTGTTTGTTTGCTTGTTTCCTATCTCAAGTTAAACCAACCAGCATTGCTCAAGCACTTACAGATCCAAGTTGGGTAGAGGCAATGCAGGAAGAAATGCAACAATTCAAGAATCAGGATGTTTGGGTACTTGTGGATCTTCCTAAAGGAAAATATGCAATTGGTACTTAATGGATTCTCAAGAACAAAAGGGATGCTAGGGGCATTGTGGTTAGAAATAAGGCTAGACTAGTTGCTCAAGGTTTCAGACAAGAGGAAGGAATTGATTATGATGAAGTCTTGCACCTGTGGCAAGAGTTGAGGCAATTAGACTATTCTTGGCATTTACCTCTTATATGGGTTATGTGGTTTACCAAATGGATGTGAAAAGTTTTTTTCTCTATGGCAAGATTGATGATGAGGTCTATGTCACTCAACCTAAAGGATTTGAAGATCCACAGATTCCAAAGAAGGTGTACAAGGTTGTGAAAGCTTTATATGGACTTCATCAAGCACCCAGAGCATGGTATGCAAGATTGTCCAACTTTCTTTTGGAACATGGTTACAGAAGAGGTGCTATTGACATAACCCTCTTCATAAAGAAGAATTCTAGAGATATCATTCTTGTGCAAGTTTATGTGGATGATATCATCTTTGGTTCTACAAAGGAAGCTTGGTGCAGGGAATTTGAAACTTTAATGAAAAGTGAGTTTCAAATGAGTGCTATGGGAGAGCTTACTTTCTTCTTGGGGTTACAAGTGAAGCAAAAGCCTTAAGGAATTTTTATTCATCAAGAAAAGTATGTGCATGATATACTCAAGAAATTTGATTTTGAGAATTTTAGGACTGCAACAACACCTTATGAACCTCCAAGGCCCAAGAATCAGAATGAACCAGATGAAGCTGTGAATGTTCATCTCTATAGATCTATGATTGGTTCCCTCATGTACTTAACTGCTTCAAGGCCAAACATTACATTTGCAGTCAGTGCTTGTTCTAGACACCAGGTCACACTATTGACTTCACATCTGAATGCTGTAAAGAAAATCTTTAAGTATCTTAAAGGTCAGCCTAAATTAGGCCTTTGGTACCCAAGAGATTCTCCATTGGTGTTGGAAGCTTATAGTGACAATGATTATGCTGGTGCCAATCTGGATAGAAAGTCCACTACAGGAGGTTGTCAATTTTTAGGGAGAAGGTTAATTTCTTGGCAACGAAAGAAACAAACCATTGTGGCTACCTCATCTACTGAAGCAGAGTATGTTGCTGCTACCAATTATTGTGGACAAGTGCTTTGGATTCAGAATCAGATGCTTGATTATGGGTACAACTTTATGAACACCAAAATATATATTGATAATCAAAGCATAATTTCAATTGTTAAAAATCTAGTTTTTCATCAAAGAACTAAGCACATTGAAATTAGG
The DNA here is from genome assembly GCA_014162995.1 of Artemisia annua. Classification (NCBI taxonomy): domain Eukaryota; kingdom Viridiplantae; phylum Streptophyta; class Magnoliopsida; order Asterales; family Asteraceae; genus Artemisia; species Artemisia annua. The sequence goes on from LBNU01039434.1 coordinate 80,221, forward strand.
CACCATTTTATTAGAGATGCTAAGGAGAAACACTTAATCCAGGTGCTTAAAATTCATACTGATAACAATGTGGCTGATTTGTTAACAAAAGCTTTTGATGGACCTAGGTTTAACTACATAGTTGTCCACATTGGGATGGTTAACCCTTGAATGCCTTGTTTAAGGGGAGGCATAAGCCTAAGGGGAGGCATATGCCTCAGGGAGGATTTTTATTGTTTATTATGTATTTAGTTATGTTTTGGTTCACTAACTTTGTTTTGCAGATTTATTTTTGTACACACTAACCATTACATGTTTTAGTTTGTTTTGTATGCTTGGTTTTGTGTGTTTGTTTTGCAGACATTTGTTTCTGCTGATGGCCCAAGGACACTATCTTGTTTCTGCTGATTGGTGCTGAGATACATCAGTAGTACTGAGTCTCATCAGTGGCATTGAGATTCATAAGTGGTATTGAGTTTCATTAGTGGAATTGACATGAAGAACAGAAAAAGATAAATAATACATGAGGATCAATAAAACAGGGGAAACATTATTTAATTCAAAGTTACATCAAGGATGCAATTACAAGGACTTATTCCACAGACAAACAACCATACATCACCAACATACTAACACCTAAACATAACACCAAACAACCCAAAAGCTTCCACCCATGACAACCCTACTACATTTTCTCTTTACCCTTCCCCTTCACATTCTCAACCTTCCCCTTTCTCTTGTGCTTGCCAAGTTTTGGACAAGGAAGCCCAATCACCACTTCTCTTGACTCTGGGAGAGGTGGATTTGACCTCCTTGACCTTGGTTGTGGACGTTGTTGTGGAGATTCTTCTTGCTCCACCAATTGATTGAACAATGTTCAAGTCTTGCTATGGAATCTTCAGCCTTAGAGTCATATACCCAATGAGGGAGTTGAGAAAGATCTTCTTCCTCTGATGGTGTTGAAGGAGGATTGTTTTGGGGTTCTTCTTCCTCTGATGGTCTAAACTTCACTTCGCTCTCACACATTATCCCACTCGTGTGTGTGAATCTTTGGTTCAACAATTTTGGGCTATTGCTGCAGTACAATCTCAGGATTAAGGCTACTATTGATGGGGTCGAATATGTGGTTACGGAGTCTTTAGTCCGAACTAAGCTTCAATTAGATGATGAAAATGGTGAATATCATGATAACAAGGAAGTGATACTTGCTAGGTTACAGGATATTGGCTATCAAGGTGATGGAAAGAAGGCTTGGTATAAAAACAAGCCTTGTCCCAAATGGAAGTTTTTGGTGCATACTTTGCTATAGTGTATCAGTCCTAAGTCAGGAGGTTGGGATCAATTCTCCACTCATATGGCTTGTGGAATTGTATGTTTGTCACAGGGTACCACTTTCAATTTTTCTAGATTCATTTTTGAGGGTATGGTTTCCAATATTAATGCCGAGAAAAACAAGTTTCTAATGTACTAGGTTCCTTCAAATTATACTAGGTCTAGAGACTCAAGATAGAACACATAGACCTATTGCAGTTTTAACTACTAAAATATTTGCAAGTATGTCAAGTGGGTATACTGAGGAACACAGGCCTTTAACACCAGCTATGTTGCCTGTTGGCAATGATGCTTTCGCTGCAGGGGATGCTGCTGATGGTGGTAATCCACCTGTGCCTAATGCTGTTGATGCACCTGCACCAGTTGCTGCTGATGCAGGTACATCCACATCTGCTGAAGCTGGCCCATCCAATACTTCGGATGCAAATGCATTAGTTGCTACGGATGACCAGCCACTGCCATCTCCTAGTCCTATTGCTCCTGATGAGCAAATCAATATCCCTGAAGAGCCAGCACATTCTGCTGGTATAGGTACTGCTGACTTTTCCTACCCTTCTCCTAGGCTCATTAATGACCCAGTGTCTCCTAGTCCCATTACTGAGACAGAGAACACTTTAATTCAGCCTAGCATTGAGACTGAGGCACCTTTAGATAATCATATTGAACCTAGTGATGAGCCCATGTTTGAGTCTGTTGTTGAGCTCAATGTTGAGACCTCTCATAGAATGAGGACTCCTAGTCCAGTTAGAGAGACTTATGTAGAGGACACCTATACTACTGATGACTTTTATGTGTCTCCTACTAGGTCCAATAAAGCTCCCCATACCACAGGTATTCCTGCTGGTGGAGTTGAGGACCCTGCTACTCTCACAAATATCTATAAATTGCTCAACAGGTATGTTAGAGAGGTGGAAGGTCTGAAAAAAGAGCTTGCAGACACAAAGGAAACTCTTGGTGGCAAGGTTGCTGATTTGACTGGGAGGGTTCATGAGTTAGAAGCTCAACTTGGATAGAGGAAGAAAAGGAAGTTTGCAGTTGATTCAGAGGATGAGGAGCAAGAGGACATGCATTTGGATTCTCTTCATGTTTTAGTAGAAGCATCTTTGGCCCAACAAACACCTTCTCCTAAACCTAATGCTGCTGCTACTTAGCCAAAGGCACCCATCATGGTTCAAAGGAGGAAGAAAAGGCAATATCTAAACAAAGGTTCAGAGGTGCCCATTGCTAAAATTGTTCAAGATGTTGATCCAATGATTCAACTTGATTCTGCTGATGAAGTGAATCAATGGATGTTGATTCTTCTATTGGTGTTGTCTCTACTTCTAAAGCTACACCTGCTACTGATTCTTCAAAGGCCATGCCTACTGCTGATGATACCATGGAATCTGTTGATCAAGGTGTTAAGGATTCTGCTATTGACCCCTTGCATCATGTTTCTGCAGGTCAACCTACAACAAAGGTTCCCACTGATGCAGATTCTACTGTCACTCCTATCACTATTCCTGCTGTTGAAGTTCCTCAAATTGTTTCTGCTGATCAATCTGGTGTTTCTGCTGACCAATCTACTGATCCAGTTTCGACTGGTGTTGACAAAGGTAAATCAGTCATGATTGAACCAGATCTTCCATCCAGGAAAAAGTCAAAGAAGGAACTTGAGCTAGAGAGGCTAAGTGAACAAGTAGCTGCTGATTTAGTCGCTGCAAATTTGGCTAATGAAGCTAAGAGGCAAGAAGAGTTGAGGCAATCTGAGATAATGGCGAGGAAAATCCAAGAGGACTTGGATAAGCTTGGTTTTCCAGCAGCAGCTCCTTTGACTGCTGAGAGAAATAGAGAATTGGATGAGCTCTCCAAAGAATTTACTGCTGAAACTTGGGATACTCTTGCATCACAGGTTGTTTCTAATCCGCAGTTAGCTCAGAAAGTCTTGGGTGATGATTTTGATGTGGAAGACTATGTTCAAAAGATGGTGGCCCTATGCAAACAAACAAAGAGGGCTGAGGTAGAGAGAAAGGCAAGAGCTAAGAGAGAAAAGCCTATGACACAGGCGCAACAGAAAGATTATATGAGGCATTTTGTCAAGAATCAAAGTTGTGCTGTATATGGTACTGGCATGACCAAGAAGCAAGTATGGGCTTTTAAGGATCCTCAATTAATCGAAGAATATAATAAAATTCCAACAGCTCTTAGAAGGTCTGGGATTCTAGCTAATCAGTCATTGAAGAGACATGTAGATGTTTTGAATGCTCCTGAAGCAAAAAGGTTGAAGTCTGCTGATACTGCTGATGCTCCGAAAGCTGTTTCTGCTGAGCATGATGTTCCTGCTGCCTCAACGCCTGTAGAGGATTCTGCTGAAGGACTCACTCCTGCTGATGTGGACATTTCTGAAGATGCACACATTCCTGCGGATAGTGGTTCTGATAAGGCTCTAGAGACTTCTAATTACCCTAGTCCTTCTATTGAGGTTTCTTTAGTTGTTCCTACTGATACTGTTGCCTCTGATGCTTCCAAACCTAATGAGGATTCTTCTTATGCACATCCTGAAGATTTATTGGGAGGGTCGAACACTGATACTATTCCTCCTGCACCTTATGTGATTGTTGAAGAGCTTTCTCAACCTTACACTACTCAGGCATCTATTCATACTGAGATGTCACAATTTGCTACTGCTGATGCAGGTGACACCATTCCTGCTGATGAGACAGAGCAACTTTCTACTGATGTCTCTTCTCATCAGGCTACAGATGTTGTTCCAGAGACCAAGTCTAACCATGATGTTAATGAACCTTCACCTTCTTCTACTCCTGGAAAAAGAAAGAAGATGCCAGCAATAAAGAGGGTTTCCAAAGCTATTGTTTTGCTAGCAGAAGATAGTTCATTTATTGAGTTTGAAGAAGAGGATGATGAGGATCATGTTCTATGGGTTCCTTTGGTTAAATGGGAACTTACTCAACATAATTTGGGAATAGGATCAGTTAATACTATCCATAGGCAAGATGGTTCTTATAAACATTTCACATTTCTTAGTGAAATTCTACACATGCTGGATAGACAGGATCTTCTCAAATTATATGGATGGGTGACCTCTTATTATAGCAATCATAAGTCAGTTGATATTGGTGTATTCTTGCTTGGGGATCTGTATGTTCTTTTTGATTCCTCAACTTATTTTGGAAAAGGATTCAAGGTTTGGCATGGACAACAATCTTAAGATGTTGCAAGTTGGAAGTATTTTCCTCTCTCCAATGTACATATGGTGTTCACTATGGCTGGCAAAGTTCTATATATGTTGGGAGATGTTACTTATCCTCTTACTATGGGGGTTTTGAAACAACTGCTTTTTAAGTTGACTGTTCCTGCTGATATGGTTGGTGATGATTTGACTCACGCAGAAAAATTGGTCAAAACTATAAGGAGAATTCTTCTTGTCAAACAAGAATTGGCATCTAAGTATGGTGTTCACATTGAATCTTCCATGGGGTAATCTGTTTCATTGCTTGTTGTATTATTTTGTATCTTTTTATTTTTTTTAGTTAAAAAAAATCCTAACTTTTCTTTGTAGACTCTTTGTTGTATACAGGTTTTGGTCACATATATGGTTATCAACTCACCATGATGTTGACTGTTCCATCAAAGAGTTGGCTAGTCCAAAGGGTACAGCTTTGGTAAAGACACATCAAATCTTTTGATAGCTGTAATGGTTTGCTAAAAACCATAGGGTACTTCACTCACCCATGCTTTACTACTGAGAGTGAAGTGGTTTTCAATTCACCATGGATCTTATCCTACGGAAATCCAAAGAATTGGCTAGCCCACATGTATATGGCTTGTGGTAAAGACAGTGGAAAACCATATTTGGTACTCAATTCACCAAGGTAATTTCTTACCCAAGGATTAGCTAGTCCTGAGAAAACGGCTTCAGGTAAAGACATTTCAAATCCGTTTATGGCTGTCATGATTTGCCAAAAATCATCAGGGTATTTCAACACACCAATGATTCATGTTCTGAGTGTTGAACTGGTTACTACTTCACCAAGGTGATGTCATGATTCCACCAAAGGACTAGCTAGCCCAAGAGTGAGTAGCTACTTGGTAAAGGCTTATCAAATCTACTCATGTAGCTGTTCGTTCTGGTTGTTGCTGTCATAGAGACGTTGCTGCTGGTTCCTTGTTCTTCAGAGATGGTTACTTGTTGCTGCTGATATTGAATTGGTTGCTGCTGGTACTTTACGAATTCTCTGATACCACTTGTTGAAACTATAGACCTTGATAGATCTTAGAGCCTTTGTGGATCGTTAGTATGCTAATGTAATCAAGAACACACTAAAGGAAAATCTCTGTATCACTTGTATTCAAGCGGAAATTAAACACAAGAACAAGAACAAATAATTAAAACACTTTGATCCTCTATGGATCTTCTATTAATCACTATTGATTGTAAAATGAATTCGTACATAATGCATTGGCCGTGGGTTCCTTTTATACTACAAGAAACCCTAAACCTTCTTACAAGAAACGAATAATTATAAAGCTATAAAAGATATTCTGATGAGGCGAAAAGTGTACCGCTTTTGGGGGGTCATTTAAGCCCTAAATTGTAATTATTTGATAAAATATTACCCTAAATCGTTCCTTTTGTCATTTTAGGTACTTTGGAGAAGAAATCTGGAAAAGGAAGCATTTTGGATGTTTTTGGAGCATAAAAGTGAAGAAAACGACAAAGTCTCTGAATCTGCTGGAACAGTACCCTTGACGGCGTCAAAGCTTAGGAGGTGACGCCGTCATGCTAGACAAACGGAGGTGGATGTGAAGATTCTCCTTGATAAGCCAGAATGGAATTTTGGGACTTAAAGGGGGACGACGTCAAGAGGCCATCAGGAAACCCTAGCACGGCGAGGTAACGACATCACAACCCAAAGAGTGACGCCGTCAGATCTGTATATCTATATATATTTTCGCAATTTTCATTCATTGGGTGGAACTTTTTAGAGAGGAACCCTAATACGATTTTTAGCATCTTTTTCAAGGTTTTTCACCTTGAGATCTTCCACGTTACATTGAAGATAAGTTATCAATTAATCATTCAATATGTCTATGTGTTGTTTGATTCTATCTTGTTCTTGTCTTTTGTTTAACATGCTAGGCTAGGTTTTTTCGTGTTTGCTTAGATCTAATGAAACCTAACTATTAATTATTGGTTGAATGGTGTGTTATTAATTGTATTGGATGAATGTTTATCGATGTTAGGCTTATGAAAACTGGCTAAGCACCTATACGGTAACTTGCTTGAACGTCTTAAGAAACATGATCGGATGTGTACTACGATTTTATCGTTCATGAGCGAATTCTAGTGATCCCATGTTAGGAGCTTTTAGTCGGCTCGACATAATAGTGAAGTAGGAGCTTATAGAGTTGGGGAAGTTCGTACACACCCCCACGACTGGTATTAAGGAATGCAACCCGTCATCCATGCAATTATAACACACTAATCAACCGGTAAAAGATAGTTAGGGAGTAATGAAGTCTAAGTAAACACACTTCTCTCCATATAAGTTTTCACAAGTATTTTATTTTCGTTTATTTCTTTTATTTGCATTAGTAGTTTTTGGGTTAGTTGACTAGCAACTAATTCCGCCCACTCCTTCAAACCCGAGATAATTTTACTTGCTTTCCTAAAGACATAAAATACAAAAAAGAATCTTCCCTCACCCTTAGACCTATTAGAGTAGCTTTTCAATCCTAACGACACTATTCCCCTAGAGAATGATCAATCCCCCGGTACTTGCCATTACACTATACTACATCGGTCAGGTACACTGCCTGGTGTTGTAAGGTCGCAAAACCACGCATCAAGTTTTTGGCGCCGCTGCCGGGGAATAGTTATTGTTTAGGTTGAATTTTTATTTTATTAGGTCTACTCACTAGATTTCTTTCTAGTGAGATTTTTATTTTATTTTTCTAGGATTTCTTTAGTCTATCTTATTTCTTCGTGTCTTTGTTCGTAACCATTACCATCCGACATCATGGAAGGTGGTAATATCCTTGATCCCAACAACCCACCACCACACCAACCACCACAACAAAACCAACCTCCTAGAGCCCGTACCTTAGGAGACTACTCCCGTCCTAGCCACCATGGCTATCAAAACACCATTGAGCTCAATCAAAGAGTCAATGTGTCATCCTTGCGATCCGACACCATCCAGTTGGTGCAAAGCGGATGCGCTTTCCATGGACTTCGTTCCGAAGATCCAAATCAACACCTCAAGGACTTCCTTAAGATCGTATATTCCATAGACCTTGATGTTGAAACTCGAGAGACGACCCGACTGCGTCTATTTCAATTCTCTCTGCGAGACCAAGCTAGTCAGTGGCTAGAACTTCTACCCGCAGGATCCATAACCTCTTGGGATGATCTCACAACTCGTTTCCTTACTCAGTTTTTCCCACCGGGAAGGATTACCAAGCTTAGGAATGATATCTTGATGTTCCAACAACGTCAAGGCGAAACCCTCTACGAGGCATGGACTCGATTCAAGGACTTACTCCAAAAAGTCCCTCATCATGGCATAGATCTTTGGCTCCAAGTCCAAATCTTCTATGACCATATCAATATCCCCACGAGGCAAACCATTGACCAAGCGGCCGGTGGTAAGCTACGTGATCTAAGTGCGGAACAATCAAGGGATCTCCTTGAAGATCTTGCTCTCTACGACAAGTACACACCCCCACGACTGGTATTAAGGAATGCAACCCGTCATCCATGCAATTATAACACACTAATCAACCGGTAAAAGATAGTTAGGGAGTAATGAAGTCTAAGTAAACACACTTCTCTCCATATAAGTTTTCACAACTATTTTATTTTCGTTTATTTCTTTTATTTGCATTAGTAGTTTTTGGGTTAGTTGACTAGCAACTAATTCCGCCCACTCCTTCAAACCCGAGATAATTTTACTTGCTTTCCTAAAAACATAAAATACAAAAAAGAATCTTCCCTCACCCTTAGACCTATTAGAGTAGCTTTTCAATCCTAACGACACTATTCCCCTAGAGAATGATCAATCCCCCGGTACTTGCCATTACACTATACTACATCGGTCAGGTACACTGCCTGGTGGGGATTGCAAGCCTCTTAAGATCCCTTGAGAGGTAAAACCTGTTGTAAGGTCGCAAAACCACGCATCAAGTTTTTGGCGCCGCTGTCGGGGAATAGTTGTTGTTTAGGTTGAATTTTTATTTTATTAGGTCTACTCACTAGATTTCTTTCTAGTGAAATTTTTATTTTATTTTTCTAGGATTTCTTTAGTCTATCTTATTTCTTCGTGTCTTTGTTCGTAACCATTACCATCCGACATCATGGAAGGTGGTAATATCCTTGATCCCAACAACCCACCACCACAACAAAACCAACCTCCTAGAGCCCGTACCTTAGGAGACTACTCCCGTCCTAGCCACCATGGCTATCAAAACACCATTGAGCTCAATCAAAGAGTCAATGTGTCATCCTTGCGATCCGACACCATCCAGTTGGTGCAAAGCGGATGCGCTTTCCATGGACTTCATTCCGAAGATCCAAATCAACACCTCAAGGACTTCCTTAAGATCGTATATTCCATAGACCTTGATGTTGAAACTCGAGAGACGACCCGACTGCGTCTATTTCAATTCTCTCTGTGAGACCAAGCTAGTCAGTGGCTAGAACGTCTACCCGCTGGATCCATAACCTCTTGGGATGATCTCACAACTCGTTTCCGTACTCAGTTTTTCCCACCGGGAAGGATTACCAAGCTTAGGAATTATATCTTGATGTTCCAACAACGTCAAGGCGAAACCCTCTACGAGGCATGGACTCGATTCAAGGACTTACTCCAAAAAGTCCCTCATCATGGCATAGATCTTTGGCTCCAAGTCCAAATCTTCTATGACCATATCAATATCCCCACGAGGCAAACCATTGACCAAGCGGCCGGTGGTAAGCTACATGATCTAAGTGCGGAACAATCAAGGGATCTCCTTGAAGATCTTGCTCTCTACGACAATGAAAGTTGGAATGACCCCCGTGATTTGAATAAAACCGTCAAGGCAATATCTTTGCCTTCGAATAATTCAAGCACTTCTGACCGTAGGATCATAGAACTTGAAGACCAAGTCAAGTTTCTCATGAAATCCTACGAAGCTCCTAAACCTTCAAGCCAAGTGAACAAAATCACTTCTTCATGTGAGTATTTTAGTGGTCCCCACGGCACTCGTGATTGCATGGAACTCCCCGAACAAGCTTTTGCGGACTACGCATCCTCGCGTACCGACCGAGCGGGAGACAAGTGGTACACTTTCAAACCCGAGCCAAACCCTTGTGGTGATTCATACAACCCCTCATGGAGAAATCACCCAAACCTTAGATGGAAGCAAAATCAAAACATGCCCAAAACAATTCTTGCAACCCACCTAATCGTTTCCAATCAAGTGGTTCATCCCCAAACCGTACTTTCAATAACAATCCTTCCAACAACTATGGTAGTACCAATCATCTTGAAGGATTGATGTCCAAATTTATGGCATCTCAAGAAGCTCGAATAGCTAGGTTCGAATCTGAATTTAACCAACAACAAGTGGAGATGACCAATAAAATTGACAACTTATTGAAAGCCCTCAATAACCAAGTGCTATCACCTCCACATAAGGACGCTAGGAACACAAATAGCGGACCCCAAGTCAAAGACCCTTCTTCATCCAAACATGTCCACTTCGTCAACATTGTCACCATCAAGCCAATCGATAAGAATAAGGAAGAAAGTGATGAGGATGAGGTTAGACTAGAAATTGAACCTAAGGATGAGGTTAAGGAAGTTGAGGTTGATAAGGAAGTTAAGAAAAGCGAAGTAGAGGAAGTTGTGGAAAACTAGAAGGGGGGGTTGAATAGTTTTACGTCCATTTTTATAATTTATGAAAACAAGTTTGTTTTAAAAATTCTATTCTAGTTTATGTGAATTCAATACTTGCACTATATGAACAATTATTAAGTTACTAACTAACTAAGCAAGTATAATACAAGTATATAAGTAATGAAAAGATAGAGTTAGAAGGATCAAACCACAACACAAGGATTTATAGTGGTTCGGCTACAAGGTCACCTTCCTTGTTCCTACTCCACTCCCCGAGTCACCTACTCGAGAGTTTTCTTCACTATGTCAACAAACTCCCTTGTGGCGGAGAAACCTTACAC